>JAUYWH010000022.1:2064233-2083508 GCA_034779795.1 Ctenopoma multispine | reverse complement strand
CACACACACACACACACACACACACACACACACACACACACACACACACACACACACACACAGACACACACAGACAGGTGCTCTGAGCTTAGACAGTGTGTAGCAGTGAAGTTGCTGAGCGTACACGGAGTCCTGGAGCTGCTCTGACTCTCAGGGTTCCCTGTAGTTTACTGAAATGTAATATTATTTAATGCACTCAGAGATTTTCTTTATTTAATGCTATTTTATTCATGTAATGGTATTCCTGTGGAACATCTGAAACCGTGTCTGTAGAAACTGTGGAGGGATAAAGAATGAAGTGATGGGATTTAAAAGATAGTCCAGGAATGTTATGGTGACCTCATGAATGCAGCTTTCCTTCACCAGTCACATCACACATTGCTGCCACGATCATCTGTTTGTGAGGAGTATTAATCTGTGTGATCATGAAACTGTGACGGTGACATTCAGCGGACGTGAAGTTTCTTCACGATGGATATTATATTATATTATTATTATATTATCATATACACACAATGCTGAGCTTTAGTCAACAGTAGTGTAGCTGGACTCCTGCATCTGTTTTACTCTGTACAGAGACTGAACAAACTCAATCAGGACATCACAGTGCATCTTTTAAGCACCAACAAGTTGTGCGTGTAGTCCTCCATATCCTCAGCTGTATTGTGTTATGTTCGTGTCATGATGATGTTCTGTTGTTTTACCTTAACATGTTCACGACTTGTCCCATCTTCCACTGCCTCAGTCTGTGATGAATGTCAAGGATATTAAGCTAAAACTATTTATTATATGAAATTTATAATAACTATAATAACCCGATTCTTCTTCTTCTTCTCTCAGCTGCTCCCTTTAGGGGTCACCACAGTGGATCATCTGCCTCCATCTCACACTCATCTCAGTTCGACGTGTTAGTTTGCGGTGAAATCAGATCACATTGCAGAAAACCAGGAAAAGAACAGAAGGAATAAACAGACATGAATCTTTTCTAATAATGATGATGGTGTTTTTACAACTCAAAGGATTTTCCAAACATTTACAAATGATGTGTTTTTACTGCTTTTTTATGCATTTCATTGTTCACTTGTAGATAATAGAGGTTTGAACAGCTTGAAATCTTTTGTTCCAGCAGTTCTCATGAAACCTCAAAAGCTTTGACAACAAGCAGACTCATCACAAGTCATTTTCTAATTCATTTCACCAGCACAGGCAAGAGTTCCCTCTCTGACACTTTCCACTAGAGTCTCAGCAGCAAGAAGAGAAAAAGAAAAGGCATCATCTGTGCTTTGCTGATTTTGTAGTGTTTTGATTCCCACAATTTACCCTTTAAAGTCCTGCACAAGAAGAAGAGGAGTGGAGCTTTGAAACCTGCTGGACATACTGTACATGGGCGGGAGGGGTTAACATGACCCAAGCACACAACTCATCATCTCATGCTAATTGTCTTCAGACAGTCAGAGCACAGGAGGAAAATAAATACGATATAGATGATGAAAGAAAGACACACATTATCCAATTCCTGACGTGACTGTGAGAATACACAATGTGACTGACTGATGTGACTGCAGCACACGCTCTGCTGTGTTGGGCCATTTTGAACCTGTTCTCACTTTCATCTTCAAGGCTCAGTCTGATCTCACAGCCTCAGTCATCTCTGCTGCTTCTCCAAAGCACACAAACAAGACTCTGCTGCTGACCATTCAAAGACAAGACGAGAAAAGAAAAAGCTCTGGCTGCAAACAAAACTCCCTGCTACCCCCCCACAAGCACCCAGAAGGTTTTTGTTTCTTTTGTTTTTGAGCATTTCACCACACATGTAGTCAGACAGGAGTTGGTGTGTGATGAATACAGGTTCATGTAAACACACGTGTTCGTTAGACCCCAGCCTCCTACAAATCACATGTCTGTACAACTCAGCTGCAGTCGCCAACACATTGTTGGTAATGTAATTAACATTTTGACCTCATGTAAATGACAAGTCGCTGTTTTCTGCTGAAGTATCTGATGGTTTTCAACAAGCCGTTTGCTTTTCTGCAAAAATGTCAGATCTTGCAGCTCATTCAGTTTAATGAAAGCAACATGGACTCAGTCACGGAGAATTTAAATCATTTTTCTGTTCAGAACTATTTAAATCAAATGGGACCAAACTGTATGTGTGTAGGTAGCTAATAATTCCAAATGACCTGTTTCAGAGGGAACAACCCAGTCTCCCACTATTAAATAGTCACGTGATTGAATCCTGCACACTGACACAAATGATCCTTTTTTTCCTGACAGCCAGCATGATTTCCAAACTAATTCTTTTCAGTTGTCTCATACCATAATGGCATGAGACTGGGTCTGAAGGATAAAGGTTCCTGGAGTTAAAGTCCTGTCTCGTCCCTCGATTTTCACAATTTCAGTTGTAACTTCTCTATCATTACAGAACACCAGAGTAAAATCTCTTGGTTCCACCAGGACACTGCCCTGACTTTGGAGGTGCTTTACATGATATGACTCAAACTGATTTCTCAACTTGTTTCTAGTTGTCCTGAAGAGAAGACTTTTTATGATCAAGGACTTTTCATTTAAAGATATGCTACAACTTTTTTCAGAAGGATACATGTGTCTCTGACTTACACACATTCACTACAATCGGGTGAAAAACCTCAAATGTAAAAATGTTGATTACATGTGGGGCACACCTTGGCGCTAAATGTTTGAGTTGAAATGCGCTTGCAGACTCCAGCTTCAGTGGACCAGCGTGAGGACTGATAGTCCACCAGGATGACTCCGCTGGCCCTGGGCTAAAAATGGCTCTCGGGTTTCTTAGCAGGCTTTTAGCCATCATTAACATGAGCTGTATTGATCGTGCTGCTCCGAGCAACAGATGGAGGCGGCCTTAGGGGAAGGCAGAGTCTGACCTGTCTGTCATTCAACACTCGGGGACTTTGATATACTGTAAAACATGAACAATGGTGGACTGACCTAATCAATGTATGGTACCAGTGATGAGAAGGGGGTCACCCTTTGGAGGTGAGAATGAGCTAACAGATGCCTAAAAAGGCCACAGAAACTGCTGTACCCAAGTTTAGTTAAGTACATTTACGCACTTGTTACCATTTGAAATCCGACTATTACTGCAGTTGTAGATGTAGATTCATCTGTAGTGTGACATGAATCTGTGTAACATTATGCTGGTGTCTGGTAGAGTTCAGATTAACCTGGCTTATTGAAAACCAGAGGCATCATTAACGTTATTCATCCAGTCATCCTGGCAGAGAAACACACCATAATTACTGTGTTCTAATGTAACATGTTAATAACCAGGCTAAGTGATCTCCTATGTTACTTAAGCCTCAGTGGGGTTTCTGGTTTTATATTACAGTTGGATAAATGAACTGTATGATGTAGCTCATCCATATGTTTATATTTCTATTACTACAGAACTTACAAAGGAAACACAAGTCAAACCCTAAAGTCCTTCATCTTTTCCTCTTCACCAGAGCCACAGACCTCCTCCGACACTCTGTGACAGCAGACAGTAACCTTTGTTCCCACTGTTGCTTCAGAATGTCACTGTCATGTCACTGCTGTGTCAACAATAGACACATCTCACAATTTACTGCAATAAATACTTTGAGGGGGTTTTATTACTTATCGTGATAATTCAGCTCTGAGTTGAGCTACTGTTCACATCATCCAGCTGCTTTCCACTGCTGACTGTGTTTCTGATGTGACTGACAGTCTGGGTAAAGGACAGAGATCACTGATTGTCAAAACTAAATGAGATTAACTGGTTCTTCCAGAAAACAATTAACTGAAATGTGTGACTGGATTAATGTGCTACATTAATAAGTTAACATTTAATTGATCAAATTCTTAAGGTGCGGTAAAGGAAATTCACTTCTGTGGGGGGAAAAAAGTCAGTTCTAGTCCTACTGAAAGTATAGAGGTGGAGGACATAAGAGGCAAATGACATTTGTGTGTAGTGTCACACACAAAACAGCGGTCAGAAAACGTCATGTCATCGCGGCCACTCGAGACATTTGTCACTGTGGTATTTCATTAGGCGACATATTCAATTCATTTGCTCTTGCTGCAAAACAGTTTTTGCAAAGTTCATTTGATAAACCTCACACCCCACACACACACACACACACACACTCACTCACTCTATAACCAGCCTGGGGAAGATGACATGTGACAGCTGGATGATTTGTGGATGCTGCTGCCTGACTTGTGTGCATGGAGAACCCAAATGAAAATGAATAGGACTGCAGGGAGCACAGAGGGCAGACAGTGGAGCCGTGTTGGGGTGGGGTTGGGAACTGAAGTACAGACAAAGGGTGATGAGTAGAGCTGGAGAATCTGTCTGCGGTAATCAGATAACCAAAGGAGAGGCAGTGAAGGGGCAGGATTACTCATTACTTACATTTAATTACACGACACAACTAACAGCTAATTTTGGAGCCGGAATTGGACAGCTGAAATACGTCTGAAACACAGACACAGTAGGAATATGAAACCATGTTTCCCAGAGGAAACACAATGACTGCCTGGATTACATGAACAGGTGTATATTCAGTGGTCAGTTTATTGGATGTACCAAGCTGAAGTGACAGTCCTGCAATAAATCCTCCTTTATGAAGGAGACTGTTCCGTTTATGTTCAAACTGCTTTAGACAGGAGTTGATTCAGCTGTATGATCATATTCAGGGATGTACTGTGCTGCTGCTGGACTGTATTATATTAAGTTGACAGGTATTTCTATTATTTTGTCAACTGCATGTACGGGTCGGCTAAATAACCGTGACACCTCTAGCTAAGTCTAAGTGTGTGGCTGGTTTCAGACTCTCAAGGTGCTTTGTAAGTTGACACCTGAACAATCATAAATGTAGAAGTTAAAAGCCTCAGTGGTTCAGATGGAACAAATGGCAGCCACACCAAATATGTGTGTCAGAGGACAAGCGGACAAATGGACGTTTGTGGGGCCAAAGAAATTAATCTGACGCTATTTCCTCACAAGCACTCAGTGTATTCGATGTCATCTCGTCACCTACCTCATTTAACCCACATGCCTGGCTCTGGATAAAGAGCAGACACACAATGACTGCTTTGCACATGATTTAACAGGCCTTATAGCTATTAGCTTATTACAATTACTTTGTTTAGTTGCATTCGCTTTCATAGTGATGTCACAATATAGCAAACTCGAATTACAACTATTCCTTTAGAACAAAAACACACAGAACAAGAAGCATGTGTTTGGACCACAGCTGAAAATGCAAAGTGAACTTCACAAATGTGAGATCTTTGTTTAAATTAATTACTGTTGTATTTATGTGAAATAGTTAAGCAGAATAAAAAAGCTGTTTGCTGTTAGAGAACTAGCTGATCTTTGCTGTTAGTTCTAGTTAGTTAGTGTAACCCGTTCTGTGCACCTCTGGACATGCATGAACGTTCAGTTCTGCCTGGCAAATATACAAAATGACATTATGTGTGGAATATAAGTAATTAAGCTTAACAATGAAAATAATGATTAGCAAGTAATTAAACTCTGCGTTATATCACTAGGTCTCAAATATTTACAAAGATCCTGGCACCTTCCAGAGAAGGTTAACATACTGAGGTTGACTGTTGGCCGTCTTTTGTGTCTGCAGACAGGTTCTCTTCAGGAAGCTGCAGTCAGTCCATGTGTGAATCGTGGAAACTGCCTGACTCAGATTCCTGCACCACAGAACAGAAACAACAGCATGGTTAAAGTGTTAGACACGCTGGCAGTAACTTGCTTCACAAAATATTCACATAATTACAAAACTTCTTCATAGTTAAAACGAATCTGCATTTTAATCGCTCTCCTTCACTTTTTCACCTCTTCTAACTGAATTGTTTAGTTTCAGTGCACATCGGCCCAGAGCTCCAAATGGATGCAGGAAGCATTATGTAGACTCATTATTTACCAAGCAGAACAAGAGTGTAAATTAGAGTTGATTAATTAAACACGTATCATTCTTCCTTTAGGCACTGTGACTTGAGTAATTACCAATTAGCTGGGACCTGACCGTGGCAGCTCAGCATGCTGTCTGCTGCTGTGTGCTGTCATAAGATGACCCTGTCTGTCTAATTTGTGGCACTTTGCTGTTGCCTGTTCTGCTCTAACGGGCCTGAGGGGTAAAATATGAAATTCTAAACCGGGACCAGTGCTCATTACTCACACGCTCTTCCATTACTGTCACTATGCACAGACTGTTTCTGATTTCTCTGTACACTCTCCTGTGGATGATCAGGTTCACTTTTCCCGTCCCGTGTACTTGAAGCTAATTCTCAACAAAGCTGTGTCGATATGTCACCGTGACATTTTTCCCTTTCATCCTCAAGAGGGAAACATGGCTGAGTGTTGTCCCTCCTTCTTCACTCTTGTCAAATTATTTTTGTGTTTGACTCTCAGGGTTTGTTCTGACTCTTTTATGTTGGAATAAAAGGAAGAGAAAAGGTGAGTTGCGCTGGCTTGACAGGTCAAATCTGAATGTTTCTTTATTCAGCAGGTCCCCTCTAAATGAAGTAGTGCACATCTAAGAGAAAGAGACAAGAGTGAGTAATAGTCTGCCACTCCTGGGCTGCCTTCACCTTGACTGAAATCAGGGAACTCAGGGAACCCCAGTCTTTTGTTAGTCTTCACAAACAGATGATTCTAAAGCAGGCATTGCAAAACTGACATTAGTGGATGTGTTCATAAATGGACTGTGAGAAGATCAAGATATCGTAGACTTACACCAAAGCGAAATTGTTCAGCATGTGGCTGGGTAGGTCATTGTCGAATTCTGAAAGAGAGCCAGGGCAACGGTGAACCTAAAAAAAACATCACCAAAAATTCATAATGCCCTGATGGTGTCAAAGGCTCTGAGGCTCCCCACGTGGTAAGAGGTTAGACTGGATGAGTGACAGAAGATGAAGATGAGTTGAGCTCTTCCAGTCAGCAGCGAGATGATGGGGCTACTTTTGAACCCTCAGAGAGAAAGCATGAAGCTAGAACAGCAGGTCGCACTGGTTGAAGAAAGCTGGACAGAAACCAAACAGATCTTCTTGAATCTGACCATCCTGGACCAGTTTTGATAAACTGCGAATGAATTAAAAGAAATTTCTTTCAGTTTGCAACAGATCTCTGATCGTCTCTCCTTACTTCTCCTCAGAGCCTGCACCTCCTTCTTCTCTGGCTTCATCCATGCAGACTGGATTTGCCTAACAACTTTCAGTAGAAGCCAGATCTTACATAAAATGTGTGAAAATGTAAGAGCATTTTGCATTTAAGATATGTAAACTGATTCAGTTTGTTTAACAGCACATGGTTTACTGAACCCTAAGATAATAATTATAAGAAAAAGCATAAATGACTAGATGCTACAGTGTTGTTATAATGATGCTATTCATCATTTATCATATGACATCTGCCTATTTATTTAGGATTTTTATTTTTTCATTTTAATATTGTTTCTTTTGTTACCTTTTGTTTGTACATTTAAGATAAAATAAAAATAAAAATATATAAAGTAGTCTTAATGCTTGCCAAGGTCCAGACCACACATCCTATTGTGATATCATCTATATGCAGTGTTTAATTGGAGGGTCCCTCCCTTTCCCCCAGGGAGCGGGGCTGTGGAGGGAGGCAGGGACGCAGCACCTGCCGCCTGCTCCTCGCTTCCAGGCGGCAGAGCGCTCACAACAAAAGCAGGCGCAAACTGCTTCCGTCAAGTGGCCTGGTGGGAGAGAGCCACTCACCGGAACACTGTCGCCTTTCCCTTCGAAATAAGAGACTGTGGTTTGACAATGTGTGCTGTGGATTTAATCTCAGTAGTTAGCGCTCGTAAAAGTAGAAACATAAAGACAGCTGTTGAAACCTAACATTCACTTATTTATTTAAAAAAATATCTATATAACAATTCTGTTTTCTAAACTAACACGCTTCCTCCCTGCGGGGCAACGTCATTTCCATTCCGCTGGTGAAATATGGGAATAAAAAAAGAAAAACCCGTGTGGAACAACGCTTAAACACTTTGTGGACCTGCCTGTACATCACAGGCTGCGTTAAACTGAACCTTCTGCGGACAGTTGTCAGAATTCTTCTTAATTTTGTAAAACGGACACCGGAAGTGCTTTCCTTGAATCTTCGCGGGCTTGACGCTGGTGGAGGGAGACCAGAAGGTAGTCTGAAGAAAGGAGGGATGAGGAGGAGAGAAACGCCGTAGAGAGACAGAGAGAGGCTGGCCCGTCCCTGAATGCGGCTCGACTGAAACCTCATAGCGGGAGAGAAGACACGCAGAGGACGGAACGAGCTTCGTCGTCTCTCCTCTTCTGCTTCACCGACGCAGCGAGCAGCAGCATCTCGCCACCTGCGCACCGCCCGCGGCTCCGCAGTGCCGCCGCCGCCGCCGCCGCCGCGGAGAGGACGAGGTAAACCAACCCGCACCTCCGCCTCACAAACACATCTTCACTGTCGCACCGCACGAAGCAGAGCGCTGCAGGTCAGCGGCTGCAGCTGAGTCCTGCTGCTTCGTGTGTCTGACGCACCGACGGTATCAAGAGTCAACGTTACACCAAACTTTACTGAATTCACTGCATCGTTTAACCCCCCAGCACACAAACGTCTTAACGTGACTTCACGCTGCCTGCTGTGTTGGTTAAATGTGTGATTATTTAATGAAAATCCTGTGAGCTGTAGTGAAAGGATCACCTGTCATTTTTTGAATGAGGTGCAGCTGAACTGCAGTGGCTCTGAGAGGGTGTATGCAGCCTGTGGTCCTGTGGTCCTGTGGTCCTGGACCACATCAAAACTGCTCATAATTCATCTCAACAGCTGAATTCAACTAGAGGCTGAGAATGACATGATACTCAAGTGGAGGACACGGAGATATTTCAGTATCATTTGTTACTATGCTGCTTACATTTCATATTTACTGCAGAAGAAGATTTTTTTCAGGTAGAGATTGTGTGTTTCCTCATGTGATTTAAATTCACATGTGTACAGCGTATTACTGTCATCACATCGCTGCTATTCTTAGTTACACAGTAAACTGATTATTCAGTGCTACGCTGGGGAATTCATCTTGAACAAACTCTTAGTTATTTGTGCAGTATTTACTTAATGTGTTGTGGCCGTCATTTAGAAATGTCCTGGTTTTGGAAAGAAAAGCAGATTTTCTAACATTAAACTGATGATAAATGCAGTGTATTTGTCGTACCTGTTTTTTTATAGAATAGCTACATAGGTGTACATGCATGTTGGAAATGAAAGACAAGGACATTTCTAAAGCTGTTTCCACATAGAAACTCTGGACAGTGTTGGGGGAATCAGAATCATTTGTACGTTTCTACTTCCACACATCCAGTGCACAGTGGGAAACTATCCCAGTCAGATGTGTTCTGACATGGGGAGGAAATCTGCATGATTTCAGTGAGAGGCATTTGAACTCACTTTCCAGCTTTGCATGATGTTGCACTCTGCTGTGGTGAGAGGCTCACAGAAAAGATCAAATGGAAGCTGCCGTGACGTTTCTTCTTTTAATCGGCTAATGCAAAACTTGGAAAGTGCTCCAGGTACTGAAGTGTGACAGTGCTCAGCTTCCTTTTGTGTGGGAAGCTTCATGCTGTGATTTTTGGATGTGCAAGTAGCCTGGCTAGAATTAAAGAACCGGTCTTTAAAATGTTAAACTTTGTAGATTTGGATGTAGACTTGTGGATGCACACATTACTTATTATTTTGTAAATTCAAGCAAAAAGATAAAATGAGTCTAGCGGGCATGAAGAAGGCAGTAACTTATTTTAGTTAATATTCATTTTACGCCTATTATATTCTAGCCTTCGTGGTTCGATCACAGACAGGAAGTTGTGCTGTATTTTTCTCATTTCAAACTGCTATTTGTGCTGCTTTTAGTTATTTACATCTGCACACTTTACGACTCTCCAGAAACCACTGACTCATGATTCACACATATCTTTAGTTTATTCATGTCTCTGTGCAGTGAAATCAGTGATTCATACTGCAGTTTAGATTTCAGTAAAGCATTTAACAAGAACTACAATAAAGCAGAATGTGTTTTAAAGGATACTTTAAATACTTTTAAAATATTAAAAGAGTTAACAAAAAAAGACAGATGAGTTACACAGTGTGTCTCGACTTTTATTCCCTAAGTAGCTCATCCTTACATCCACACAGTCTGCTCCTCAGCTGCTTCTCAATATCGTCTCCATATCAAGGCTACTATCGATCCACCAGTTGAGTGGACCAGGCTCCGTCTGTGCTTCATATGACGTGCTCTGAGCCGGAGTGGAACAGTAAAGCTTTCACTCATAGAAGATTGATGTCAGCGTGCGTGGCTAGCTCAACAGCTCTTTGTGCTCTAATGAGGAGTGACATCAGAGAGGTCAGTCCCTCCATCTCCGAAAGAAGTGACCCTCAGCACCCTGCTGTGACTGCTGATGATGCTCCGCAGTATCAGAAAGATGCGGCGATAAGGGGCTGACAGGAAGAGTAGTCTTTGTTCTGTTGCGACAAATCACCCTGATGGCTGATCCATGAATGCATCTGCAAAGTGAAATTTGAAATTCCACAATTGTCAGTGATTCTTAGGTAGCACAGACATTTGTATTCTTCCTAAAACTCAACACACAAGAGAACATCTTTTGGCTGGGTATTCATGATTCAGATTAAAAGACAAAATGCTTTGGCTCTGGAAAGGTTCAACATAATTTTAGTCAGCTTCTCGGGGACGGCGGTGTTTTCTCCTCTGCCTACTTTTCTGACTTGATGAATATTTGATTGGCTTATTGAAGCTTATTCTTACGTCTGCCTCTGGTCTTGTGTTGTGGTCCACACTCACACATACAAACACTGTATTGTCTACAGCTATGGCCATTTTGCCCTCTTGCCCTGTTACATTTACTGCCTCTTTGAACTTTCCTAACATCTGCTGCGAGGGGCTGCAGCCAACTACAACAGCTCCATAATACTCTTCAGACAAGACAGAATGTGGTGTGTGGTCATTCCTCAACTGGTCTTCCTGTCCGACTTCAAACAGACACACACATGAAGACAAGGACACGAAGTCACACGGTCAGACCTTGGATACGTGTTTCATTTCAACAAGAGATATAGAAGCAAAAATGTGTGTGTGGCAAGTTGTTGTCAGACTCTACTGCCTGTTTAAAGTCTGTAATGTCTTAAAGGTTCTCAGTGGGTTCTAAATGTTAAGCTCCTAGTCTACAGTGGAGAGCAGGTCACGTACATTTACACTGTAATCATCACTGTCCAGCTGGGAGTCAGTCCTCTGTAACCTGCTGCCATCGTCACCTGAGGTGAGGTTCACAGACACGCTGCTGCTCTCACACGTTCATTCCACGAGTGTGTGTGTGTTCAGGAGCGAGTGGGCATGCATTGTGCTCAGGTGGTTTTGCGCTTTGACTATGAAATATTTGAGTGTAAAACTGTGTATTACCACGCTGGTGTGTGTCTGCGTGCGTGTGTCCATATCTGTGTTGAACTGTGAGGCTGCAGATAAAAGCTGTCCAACAGCCTGTCCAACTTAAAAGCCAGTGAAGCGGAGTGTGTGTGTGTGTGTGTATGGTGGGCAAAGGGGCACTCTGCAGACTGCTAAAAGCAGGACAGCATAGCTAACCTACTGAGAATACAGGCCTGGGCTTACAAGTGAGGTGGTGTTAATGAAGTGTAGTGGATTCCTGCTCACAGTTCTATAAAGCTGTCTGGTTAATTTGTTCTCTGTGGCAGAGTGAGAGGTTTACTACCGTGGTTACAGAATTAACTGATGCCAGTACAGTTGATTTGGAAAGTTTTGCACATTTGACTGCATTTTTAATTCAAGTCAGCATTGAAATAAATGTAATTTTCTATTGGTTGACTAGTGAATAATGACAAATTAAAAAAAAAATTACTTTTTTGTTTTTAGAAATTTATTCAAAATCAAAAATCTTTTACAGAAGTTTTCAGACTCTTTGCTGTGACCTTCATGTCAGGTGCGTCCTGTTTGCTATAATTTTCCTTCATATGTGTCTAGAACTTGACTGGAGTCCACCTGTGACAAATTAAAGGCAAAATCAAGTTTGATTGGAATTGATTAGACTTAAAGGCATACACATGTGTATTGAGGTCTCACAATTCACACTGTCTGTGAGGGGATTAACCAACAGATGAAGTCTAAGGTTATACTGTGGTGAGAAACAGATAATGACAGCACATAAGGATGTTTCCAGGACTATTCATCCATTTTAAACTGGAGATTTAAGAACCACAATGATGTAAATGCCAGAGTACAAATTGTGTAAAGTCCTACTCAACCAAGCCAAGGTTGCCACTGGGGCTTCTACACAGTACTAAATTAGGGTTGTGAATACTTAAACTTGCAGAAGCAACTGTATATTTGACACGAATAGATAACATCAACGTGATGAAAATATACCCAGTAGCTTTTAATGCTACTAATGATCTCTTCCAAAATATATACTAACACTCAATAAAATTACTAAAATTACTACTATCACAATAAAATCCCAAATAGTACAGTTGAGTGCATGTTATTTAGCTTTAGCATTGGAGACAGGCTTAACATTTAACACGTTTCACATGGAAGAATGATCATTTAAGATGTTGTAATGACAGGAAATTTCATCAACCATCAAAATCCTTCTTAAATTATTCCACAGTGACATCTTCAATGTCCAAACAACTAAGAATATTTAGTACTATCACACAGGTCTTAGAAACCAGAGAAGTGAACTGAGTGGAATTTACACTGTGTTTTAGCTACTTGTGGGACAGTTTATGGGTAAATAAAGAATGTTTCAGAGAGCGGGACCAATCTGGAAAATGAGTCACATTTGTAGGAGTCCTTTAACAGAACAGCTGTTGAGTGGAGAGTTTATATTTTGCTTAAAAAAAAACAAAAAAACAAAGCTGTTCTTATCAAGTTGATTGGAACAGGGAGAGGTTACAATTACAATCTACCACCTGTGAATTTATGGACAGTAAAGAAAAGGCAGCTTGAAGCACATGCTTACTGCAGCTCTGGCTACTTTTACTTGGATGCTCATGCCCCCGTAATATACATTACAATGAATCATCCAGTGCCGGGTATAATCATTAGACCCACAATCCCAATAATCTGGTGAGCAGGGGTTTTGCTGTGTATTAGTAATAATGAATTCAAAATAATGACACACTTTGCTAATCCCCTTGGGAAAGTTTATGTTGAACAGCTAAAACAGTACATGTATGCACAACTATGGACACTTTGACATGTAGCCTGGAGGAGCTGGGAATCGAACCACTCACCCTGGAGTTCGTAAACAATTACTCTATCCGCTGAGCTACTTGCAGCTGCCATGTGTTCCTCTTTACTTTGACTAAGCTTTGCTAAAATCTGTCTTCCAGTCGTGTTAAAATGTGTCTTGGCTTTTGCACATATTTTAGGAATTACTTACTTTATCACTTGAGGTTTGACAATAAGAGGTTAAGAAATCCAGAGGTGGTTTTACAAAAAGAGTTATCAACCCAATAACAGAAAATCAGTTGTTCTTTGCAGAGGTGATCAACTACTTTTGTTTTGCATTAGTTAATTCTCAAAACCAAGACTGAAATAGTGCTAAAAACATTCACAATCTTTTATCAAGATTCTGGAAGACAGGCCCGTGTTACCCAATTTCCTGATCATGAGCGAGTGATCATGCCTGCTGTTTAAGTTAGGCTATGTGTCCAGGCTATATCTGGAGCATCTATCGTCTCTAGAGTGCTAAACATTTTTGTGTATCTGGGGATACTCATTTACACTGCTGCTTTGAAATGCCTGGCAGACGATGGTAACATATTCTATCTTTATCTTGTCTGTAAATATACAGTATAATATAAATATATCTTGCCTGGAAAAGTACAATACAGTAGAGCATCGTGGTCCTGGTTTTGGCAGCTGGCACACTGGGCCCTTGTCATTCATGTTCTCGTGCCTGTGTGGGTGTCCTCCAGGTGCTCATGATTTGAAAGTTAAAAATTGCCTGTAGGTGTGAGCGTGAACATAAATGGTCGTCTAACTCACCTCTAGCTCATTGTCTACGGCTGCAAGTTATGATTGGTTTGGTAGTTGAGGAATCGCTAATCCTTTTTTTCGATTAGTCATGATTATGTCATGCCTGGGACCTGTTGTTTCACATCCTGTTCTGATGTTCACGTGACACTAACTTACCTCTCTTGAGATGGCGGCATCACAGCTCCAGGATGCTTACGCTTCAGATGCTCATGTATCGCTGCGGTGCTCCCGTGAAAAGAAAGCTCTGCTTTGCATAGTCTTTCAACTTTTCTTTCTTTTTTGGTGAAGTTCTCCCCATCTCACCACAAGTTCACGTCCGCTGATAATGTCGTGGATGCAGATGTGGTTGGGCTTCATTTCAGGTTTAATGTCATGAAGTGATAGAATGGAAGTGAAGGTTGAATAAGAAAAACTACTTCTGGCTGTAATGCTAAAACGAGTCTGTATTAATGCTGGGGCTCACTGACATCAGAGCATTTTCTGGCTACAGTTTGAGAATCCTGACACAGCTCGTCTTGTGTCTCAGTTTACCACAGGGTTAGCGTAATATGAGTGGAGGTATGGAGCATGTTCAGTGCTGGAGGGATCAAATATCTCAAACATCCATTTTTGATCATTTTCAGTCCTTTCACTAAAGTCACAGCAGCGTGTCAGCTCAGAGCGTCTGTCTGTACAGTCTGATCTCTTTCCTGAATCGCAGCGTGATGCTTGATCTGCTGGGGAAAATATATTTCCAGCAGCTGCAGTGCAGCTGGGCTCAGTGCTATCAACGCAGTGTGCCTGCACGTCTCTCTCATAATCCTTTCACAGTATTTGTGCTTCATTGATTGTCTTGCTGAGTAGATATGTTTCTTATATCTACTCTACCTGTTTTTTTATGCCATTCTTGCTAATCAAACTGGCTTCTCTTGTCACCCTTCTACTCTATTAGAACTTGTTTCATCTTCGTCATTGTTGGTCTTCATCAGCCTTCATCAGCCTTCTAGATGGCAGATGAAGGATAAGAACTTATAACAAGTCCAGTTGCCACATGAACAGCATTTTTTGGGATAGTTGGGCAACATTTAACCACAAATCCGACAGAACTGCTTCAAAGGGCAGGAGATAATAGTACTTTAGTAATTACTGAGAACTTACTCAGCATTGAGCTTCCTGTCAGACTACAGGTACGACCTCCACCGGTCAGACGGGGGAGCAGTAACCTTTATGTAGCTGTTGGCTGAAATCTGGAGCTGATGGGTGTAAAACTTAATTACAAGGTAATACTAGATCACCACATCAGCATTTTTCTGTATTTTGGAAGACCAAACAAATCTTTTCAGAGACGTGTTAGTGACTATAACTGAAACCTTTACATTCCTCCAATAATTACAGGTGGCTGGTTTATACGTCCTGCAGGTAGGCCTTTGTCACATTTACAATTCATAGCTAAAGCTGGAATTCAGGGATTTACTGAGTGATACCCTGAAGTACATCAGTACTGTCTGACCTGAATTCTTTAATAACTCCACTTTATGTAAATATAGCCGCCCACACTCTGGGAACACTGAGCCATTCCACACAGCCACTGGGCTCCATAGAAGCTAAATAGCAAAACAAGTGTGACCCATCACCTCTACACAATGAATAGAATCTCTGAAATCCCTGTCTATTCTGTGATTGACTTTCCACATCATGGTTTCTGTACCAAATTGGACACAGTCAAAAACTCCCAGCTGAGCTTTTAATTGGCTGTCAAGCAGTTTGTTTCACCTCAACATGTGTCTTCACAAACACCCAGCTGTATGTTGTCATGGAGAAAGAAAGAAAGAGAAAAACGTGATCGCTCAGATCAGATTTGAGTATGTGAAGGCATATTGGCAGAATTGTTAGTGGTAATAAATAATTGTTTGGTGAAGCTGCTTATGATCACACAGATCTAATGCTCTTTCAGTTTTAATCCTGTTCCCTTGCCAGATGTTATACAGCATTATTCACACTGTAAGACATTTCAAGACTAGAACCTGAAAACAGGAAAAAAAGATTTTGTTGCAGCCTGGTAACATAATGGACCCCAGAGTGTAATCAGTATGTTTCCTGCTGTCTGTCAACTGAAGGAAAAATACATACAACAAACAGTATAAAGCAGAATGATCAAAATGTCTTGTGAGGGAAGCTGCTGTGATCCCTGTCTTATTTGCACAACCTCTAACCCATTTGCTCTTATTCTACCTGTGTAACATTCGCACTGCGCCTGGTACTAGCTTGTCTGTTTTTGTGCTCTGAGAAGTATCGAAGGTAAAACAGAGCAAAGAGCATGAGTTCAGAGAAACTCACTGGATGTAGGATGAAAGACTAATATACATCAGTGTTAACTCAAACTCTCAGCTCGGTGACGGTGTCTTCTCTTCTCTCTCTGTACTAGTTATGTGCAGTGTGGCAGATGAGCAGGGACAGACAGAGCTGGTTCTCTGCTGGGAAGCTGGCGCCACTGACGCCTGACTTCGTAGGTCATGGTGTCTGGGTTGGGGTCTCGGGAGACCCTGGGGCCTCCAGATGGGAAGGGCAGATGCGGGAATGTATCTATTTTAATGCTGACTGGTTCCCTGCTGGGCAACATAGGCACCCAGAGATAAACAAGATCATCAGGAGCAGTATTAGAGTGAAGTAATTGAGAAAATCCACTTTGGGACTGTGAATTATTACTCTGGTGTCTTGTACAGTACCAGTGGAATAATTTTAGAACCTTACAATTACTCAAGCACAGATGCAAAACAGATTACGGGTGAGAAGCTGTCAAACAAACGCTACCTTATTAATTTAGGAGGTTTTTGAGACGCACACGTACAGTACTGTGGTTGTGCAGTGTGTCCTTAAGCCAGGCAGAAAGTAGAACAAGGCTGTGAAGCAGACAGTGGAAGTGGGGTAGGTTCATGTGTGTTTACTGAGCAGTGCAAGTTGGTACAGATTGCTTCCTAGATCCTAGGTCTTCTTTACTTATCCAGACATTTCTTGACTGATTTCTTGACTGTTGAAAAGTTGACATAACATGTACAAATCTGACTTTTATTTCCTTAATGAATTAATTGTGCTTTCTCCATAATGTCTGAAATGGATATTTTGGTGAAATAATGTAAAAAATGCCCATTACAGAGGTGTAGGTGTCTTCACATTGCTTATTCGGCTGAATCAACAGCTCATGTGCTTTAAATGTAGGAACCAGTAGTAGAGAGCTGAAGTAATTCACTAAATATGAAACAGGTCAAGAAGCTGCAGAAGGGACTCATAGACCCACTATTGTTCTCTAATGATCACGCACACACACACACACACACACGCACGCCACACACACACACACACACACACACACGCACACACACTATTTGTGAGATGCAGCCCTCAGTCAGCCACAGTGTGCAGTCATCAGGATGAAGTCATCCTGCTCTCAGACGATACTCTCCCCTTGCTGAGTTGAGGGTGCAGGCTGAGATTTGTATCCCCCCCCTTGTAGTTCTGCCTGGGTTCTGGCTCAGGACTTGCACATACTCCTACAGTTCAGTATGTATTAATATGATTGTTTTTTGTTAATTGATGATTAATATGTTCATTTTTCGCCGTCTATTTAATGTTACAGTAACTCTGCTTTCTCAGCATGTGGTCAGCCAGTTAATGCCTAACTTAATGCCCACGTAGTGGCAGTTACATGGTGTATGCTGAAGTGTAGGAGTTACCCTGGAGGGCTAATTAGCTGCTTGATGGGCTTGCTGCTCTGAATTGACTCTTTTTTGTTAGTGGATCAGAACATGATAGGTTTTGTTATAGGCTGACAGGATTGACTTCTTTTTAAGTAACCATATTCCCAGAGCAGCTTTAATGATTGTAGGTGTTCATTATATTTAATGACTAATTCTAGTGTTTGCTTGTGTGTTAGTCAATTAATTTCAGCAGAATGATGAGATGATAAATGTGTGTGAGTCTCAGATGTTCTCTGGCTTTTTCTTCTACCGAATACAAATCTTAATTTTTTCTTTTCTGCTTCAAACTCACCCCCTGACTTGAAGCTCGTACCAGCTATTTGTCAACTGTTCTGCAGCCTGTGTGACCTACAGGTGTCCATAACCTCTTGGCAGATGGTTTCCTTCATAATTAACTGAATGTACTAAATGTCTTCAGGGGTCAGAAAGACCAGTCGCCACTGAGTAGGACCATGACCTGAATCACTGAGAATCTGAACATTAGACAACATGTCTACATTTATATTCTTAAAATCCATTGGGCTTCATGCAAGAATCACTTATACAAAGAGATTCATTATTGTGAGTCATGTACAAAACACCAAACCATTTCCTTCTTATGCTTGTCACATGACACTGCTGCTGCGATGAAATGTTACTGATACATAGGATTTTAGGGAAGTAAATAAATCACTGACATTAAAAACTTTTTTGACAAGTGATGGAACCAATAGAAAGCAGTATTAGACGTGTATCAGTCAGAAAGTCATGGTCAATAGAGTTAAAGGCCAGACAAAGGTCAAGCAGCACTGCACTCATAGTCAAACAGCAGTCTCTTGACTTGGCAGCCATCAATATTACATTAGCAGACAGAACCTGATGAAACATGGCTAAGTGCCCTGCAACTACACAAAACCACACTGAGAGATCACAGCCAGGTTCTTTTAGAAGAGCTTTATAACAGCCTCAGTTAAAGCATGGAGGAAGAGAAGAAAAACAACTCAAAAACTGAGTGGGAGGAGGGATGATAGTTCTGACACGAGCAAGTTCAAAATATTATTTTCATGTTAGAAATGGCATAAAATCAAGCACACAAAACAGAGACTGTGGAGACAACATGAAATCTTTGAACTGGCTGAGACTGAAGCTGCATTTTTCTCTTACCAAATAAAACACATTAAATCACTCAGCTAAATTCTGCAGTAAGATAAAAGGGTCCTAAGCAAACTGTAAAGGACAATGTAAAAAGACAGTGTTGCAGCCCTGATCCTGGGCACAGGTTTAATCCTGAATGGAAGCAGTGCACCAGGCAGCTGACACAGACTCAAACAGCTTTTTGTAACAGAAGGCTGTCTGATCTCACACCTCCTGGCTGCTTTCTGCCGATGCCTAAGCTGAAGGATTCGAAACTGTTTGAGGTGAAGTCTGAGGATTGAGTCATGGCAACTGGACTTCTTTCTTCCAAGTAGAGACGTTTCGTTCTGCATCCACAGAAC
>JAUYWH010000022.1:2038789-2054791 GCA_034779795.1 Ctenopoma multispine | reverse complement strand
GGAGGAGGACCCTGCCTTGTTAAAGGCCCATTTGGGATATCCACAGGTTTTTAGGGCTGTCTTCAAATGCCTGTCTTTGAGGTGAAATGCTGCGGAGGAGGATTACTTTCGTGAAAGTCTTAGCAAATGCTCCAACAGGTGCATCTGCTTATTATTTGTGATGGAGTGATAGAAAGCCCAGATAAAGTCACAGGCGTTTGGTTTGAATGCAGGAGAGTCCCTCAGGTCATTTTTTAAAGGTCAAGTGTCTTTTCTGTTTTTCAGCTGGGTGGCTTGACACAACAGTGCTTTAGTGGAGAGACCTCATTTAACTCACAAACACACTCACTCACTGTGCATGCATAAGGTCAGTGTGGCTCAGATGAACAGATCTGAGCATGTTGCCGGCCACCTGTGTAGTAAAGGACAGACAGTAGGGTTGTGATCTGCTGGATGCTGGCCACCAGGCAACGGGGAGCAGGGCAGCTTGTCCACACCACATTTCCAGTCTCTTTGAAAGAGTCAAATACTGATACGGACAGGACAAAAATGCATGTGAATTTATTTATTGACTTCAAAAGCTATTTGAAAATTGCGGCAATTCACATGGAATGGTTCTGATTTTCTTTGAGGATTTATTAAAGCTTCGTACACGCAGGCGTGTTGCAGACATAGATAATTAATGAGATCTGCAGGGTGGGTTGATAACTATAATTATGAATGTTTGGCTGACCACACTGAACTCTGTTAATAGCTACAATCAGTATGAGCTCCCACAGTACAGATATCAAATGATAGCTTTTGTGACGTGCCATCATGCTGTAACATAAAAACAGATATAATTAATACCTACTATAATATCTATAATGAATAATAACAATGCAAAAAATAACAACAACCGGGCATCAAGGGCCACAGGGGGCCAGGTCTACCCATGTAGAAATCTGACCCTCCCAGGTAGAATCAGCATTATTATTATTATTATTATTATTATTTTTATTTATTTTTTTTTTAAATTAATGTGGTTAATCACCGTTCATTCATGTTTTAGCTTAATATCATTTCAAAAACACATTTTGTATTTACTCAGGTTATCTTTGTGTAATATTAAAATTAGTTTCATGGTCTGAACTGTTTCAGTGCGAAAAATCTGCACAAAAATAACTCAGGAAGGGGCAAAAACTGTTTCACAGCAATGTATATTCAAAGGCTGTGAGCATTTTGTTACTGCCCCGTGGCATTAGCCCTGTCCTCACACATTTGACTTCTCACTGGAAGGCTGTGCTGTAGCTGCATAAATAAAAATAATCATAAACAGCGTTATTTAATCTTTATCATAAGTAAATATCAGTTTAAAAATCACTGAGGGAGATCTGTGAATCAGCACGAAACAGCTTGGCACACTCTTGGGACTCTCTTAACCATCGTCATGACCTAAGATGCTTTTTTAAAAGTCTTGAAATACTTCCCACAGCACTTGAGCACTTGCTGGCGTCTTTTCCTTCACAGTGTGGTCCAGCTCATCCTGGACCATCTGTAGTAGTAGGTGTAGTAGTAGGTTTAGGTTGAGTGATAGTGTAGGCAGGATCATTTAGCCCTTACAGAGCATGGAGGTGTGTTTTAGGGACATTATTTGTATCTAGCAGTTGATGTTTTTTGCGACTGCACTTTAAACTATCAAGGTTCTGGAAATCTTCCAGACTGACTAACCTAAGGACAGACTGTGAGATTTCACTAATCGTATAAGTCGATTGCAGCCACACTGTGTGACATGGATCTAATTTGCTTAGTTCAGCGGTTCTTGTCATCATAGGGTTGCATATATTCGTCAACCCATCTGTCATGATTTGGCCCACAGACTCAGATCCAACATGTCAGAGCTGCAGTCATGCAGAAAAAAGTTCAGTACTGTAAATATGGACTCTTGATTGATTTATTTGCCAATAAAAGTCCTTGAAATGTTTAAAATTGATCTTCAAAATACCACAGAAGCCACAGAGTAAACAAATATCTCAAAAACTGAAAGTTTTGACTTTTGAAAAGTGTGCAAAATACATATTTGTGTCACCGCAAAACATTTGGCCATGACTGTACTGTGAGTCAGAGAATATAAGAACAAAACTTATTATATATACATTTTTGCTGAGTAGAAAATTCCCTCTTATTCTTTGCATTCTCACTTAAAAATAATTACAACTATTCTGAATATCTTGGGTGGATTTTGACCTTCAAACCTCTTCTTCTTTACATGTACCTCAGTTTAAATGACTTTGTGTCGCCCTCATCAGTGTGTGAGTGATCCTTATGGGAGTGTGTGTACTGTCAGCAGATGTCCACACAGCCCTAAAAGCCCCATGGCCTAGGGTGGTCCTACTTGTTTATGGAGCGTGAAGGTGAGAGAGAGAGAGATGCATTGTATTAAAGGTCCATTACAGATAATGGTGTCCCTGTGACTGCGAGGAGCCATTTGGACTTGTTCTGCTGCTGTCTTGAAGCAACCTTAATTTGAGAGCAGATAGATGAAGGGAGGTGGCAGCTACTTCAGATGACTAAAAGAAGCTTAAGGATTTGAAGAACTACTCGATGTTTGTGGCAGATTACACTAACACTCAAAGAGCTGTGAGAGGAACCAAAATCAGTCATGGCTCATCATCCATATTAACTGTAGCCTGTGTTTAGGATGTTGTGTTGTGATTTATTTAGGCTTTAAGATTTGGCTTATTCAGATACAGATGGCAGCTGATATCTCCGTGTTAGCGCAGACTATGATGCAGTTATCTGGAGAGAGAACTGAAAAGCTACTCATCAGCACTCTTAACAGGTTAAAATTCTGTTTCCTTACAAATAAAAGATGCTTAGATATTTCTATTGCAGTTCATTTTACTATACGTCTTCATTAGTTGTGCTCAGTTCATACTTGTATGGTTTGACAGCCCAGCAGAATGTTGATGTTTCTGCAAAAGCTCAGGTTCATTGACTGATTCACTGACAACATATTCAGCTGGTCTGTGGACTTGCCCTTTATGGAGGTGTTTTCCTGTTTTACCAATCAGTGATTTATCAACAGTCGATTGCAGGGATTTAATGAACAGCATGTCTTAATGTTCATTCATATAGGATACAGGATAAAGCAGAATTGACACTGTCAGAGTCACTCAGTACCTTATGGTGTTGGGTCCACTTGTTGTTCTTGACTTGGACTGAACCAGCCTCTGCACTGTTAGATAGAAACGAGTGTGATCTGGAAGTTGAGTCCTGTCTGGACGTCTTTCTTGTCAGCTTGAAACATTTCTCTATTTGTACAAATAGCTTCTTGAGTCTGAGGAAAGTTAGCATGGATGTGATGATTCGTTATTCGTCATTTTCCAACTTTGCCTTTGCTCATGTTAATAGATAAACATGACATTCAACACCTGATATGAAAAACATTATTAACTGATTTGCAGCAGACCTGCAGATGTTTGTCAGACCTTTACTTCACAAAGTGTCTAATGTGCTTCCTGCCTGATGATCACTGAGCTGAATGTACTCTTCCGTACTCTGTGATGCATAGACAGTGAGGGGTCATTTGGAGTTACATGATACACTGCCGTCTTCATTCTACTCCATTACCCTCTAAACTGATTTCATGGCCTGTCTGTATCTTCATCTCACTGCCTCCTCTCATGTTTTCAGTCTGTCACTCCTGCTTTTACTCTTCCACTCTCTCTCTTCCATTCTCTCTCTTTTGCATCTGATTTTCTGCTTGTGTTTTTGCATTCATTGTCTTCCTGCTGTATTCCTCCACTGCTTTACCCTTCCTTGTGATCTCTGCGGTTTGTGTGAACGCAGACTGGCAGTGATGTGTATGTTTGCGTTTGACTCATTTGGGCCTTGTCGTGCATGGAAAATTCAAAATCTCCTCTTTATATTGAGTCAATTGAAGGTGATAAAGCAGGGTTTCCTCTTTCATCGTCCATCGATGACGTCCGGCTGTGAGCAGAGAAGGGGTGTGATATGCTGTGTGCATTAAAGTGGACCCCTCAAGATGTTTGGTTTGGAAAAACAGTCACTATTTGTGATAAAATCCAGGAAAGACTTGTAGAAACACTAAGCTGTTATGAAGGCGTTGTGCATCATTAAATTTAAAGAGTTTGGTATGCAGTGGCTCACTGCGAATGAACGAAAGGACAAGTACAGATGGAGCTGCAGTGCAGTTTAAAGGTCAGAGACAAATATAAAGTGACAGTGAAGGTACAGAAACACTTGTTGTTATATCAATGTTATAGAGTGATGCCTCTTTTAAATTATAACCCATCTTTGGCTGTGTAAATTGAACTTGAACTATTTGGATGATCTTTCATCCAAAACCTTTCTGGGAGAATTCTTGAAAAAAGTTTGTGTCATGGTGAACTCTTGAGAACTAATTCCATGCACAAAGAGACATTTGTGTTATGAGTGAGCCTTGGACATAGTGGATGGACTGTAATAGAAAAATGTTCACATTTGCTAAAGGGAATGAGTCACAAACAAACTGACTGATTGTTTGCTCTAAATGAAGATCACTTTACTTCAGTATAATTCACTGAACACAATATGACTTTTTTAACCCTTTGCATGGCTTTTATTGTGAGTATAGAGACGAGCATTGATGTCAGCCAGTCGAGGCAAGTGGCCTCGACTGGTCCTAGTCCTGCTGTTATTTTCTGCTACAGGGAGTCGTTTCTCTCCACTGTTGCCAGATATTTTTTTCCTACATGAAGTGTAAAGTGTGTAAAGTCTTAACCTCACTTACCGTCACTATGTGAAGTGGCTTGAGATGATTTGTTGTGTCTTGACACTATGACTCCTCCGTATGCCTCCTGGAAAACGTGGATATTGTATAAAGCTAGCCATTCAAACAGTGCTTTTCAGGCTGCAGAAATATTGATCAAATGGTGGGTGCTGGAGTATGACCAATTCACAATGAAAGTCTTTTCATACGTTTTTAGTGTTATTATGCATTTTTTCATGATCAAACATTTTATAATATCAATGTTATAGCAAAGCAATGGTGTGCGTTGTTCTATAAGCCCAGTGTCTGAGAGCGAGACCAGCATGTCAGTCATGTCAATTTAGTAATTAAAAAGAGGAGCTACTTCCATAGTATGGAAGTTTTTCCCAGGTAGGTTTCTGCCAGAGAACCCATGTGCATAACAAATGGCTGCAGATAGCTAAACAAGGGAGAGATGTTTAGGGAGCAATACCACGTCGTTTTTACAGGTCTGCCTAATGTCCAACTGAAAATCAAACAGACACAAAAGTGCCTAGTAGAAATGTGAATTAGTCGCTTTCCACTGTGAATTTCTTTTAATCAGAAAGTGCATTCTTATTCTATTGCTATTCTTAAGTGCATGTGAAAGTGTGATCTTCACAGACAGCTGACGTGTGGCAGAGAGCTCAGACATGTCTGGAATAACATCAGGACAGAGGAGCCTGAACGCTGCACAAGTTTGTAGACTTTAGAGATTCTTGCTGAGTATTTTCTAAGTATTTTGCTTAAAAATGTACTTAACGTAAAGTAACAAGTGGTCTTGTTCGTTTACTTTAGTGGTCTTGTCCTAAGACCTAAGTGGCTAAGACACTTTCTTCATGTGGTGCAACAAACTCATGAACAGATTTTCTTACAGCTTTACCTGGACTTTAAGCACTAACTCCTTAATGTATTAAAATCCCCCACAGAGCAACTACAGTTTCTCATGTTTTTTTTTCTGCACAGGTCCAGACTGGGAGATAAAGTGATCAATTTTTGATCCTGCCTGCTTCAGATCTGTCTTTGATCCTGTTGTAGTCCAGCTGGATCGAAAAGATGGATCACTTGCTGTGTCTGCTGGTCCTCAGCGCAGTGGCTCTGAGGGAGGCTGCTGGTAAGTTCTCCTGCTTGCATGCCTCTGTTCAAACTGAATAAACAGTCAGAGAGGAGCTGTAACTTCTTCACTTCTAAAAATCAAATTTGAAGTGTAAAAACATCTCAGTGTAATACTTAGCTACTGTGCACTCCCCTACGAAAAGTAGATTTCTTCAGATATACTTGTTATGTTTAACAATACCTTCATGTAGTAATGGCAATGAAAATGTACTTCTAGGATATTTATCAGTATACTTATTTAATACTTGTCAGGACTAAATTGGCCCACTTTTAGTTTATAAAAGTACACTAAATGCAAGTACTGAACTAACATGTATACTATTAGTTTACCTTGAGTATACTTGTATCCCACTTTTGAGTTGATCAAACTGTACTGGAATATAGTCCAAATGTGCATTTAAATTTAACATACTGTATAACATGAATACATCTGAAATCACCGGGCAGCTGTGTGAGTGATAACCACAGTGCTTCAGCTGCAGATAACTATGTAACTAATGTAATTAGGTTCTGGGTGAGCATAATAATACACAACTGTGAAAACTTGTTTAATTGAATATTTGCACATTGATTATAATTAGATGCATTAAAGCCAATTAAATAAATTCTTTATGCAACTAGCAGACTTACAGTAGTTTTACATTTTATGTAAATGTTTGATTGAAATTTTTCAGTAATTGTTTCTGCGCTCATTGTCAAGCTGTGCTATTGAGGCCAGGTACTTTCTAGCTGAAAAAGTAAGTTGTCAGTGAAGTGACTCACGGTTCCATTACAGACTTATTAATGTGGCTGGGGACAAAACAGTAATCTGCACACACACGTCTGTGGTCTTGAAAAGTATTTTTCTCCTGCTGGCGAAAAAGAGATGAAATATTTTAGTGAAGAAAGACTTTTCTGTTAAATCGTAGCTGCCTGTCAAAAAATTACCAATACCACAAATTAAAAAGTCCCGCATTCAAAGTTTGACTTACAGAAAACTGTAGAAATACTCTCACCAAAACGTAATAAAATATGAAAAGTTAATTATGCAGAGGAGGCTGCTACATTTTACTGTATTAATGTATTGTAAGTATGTGAATGTTGAGCCAGTAATATGAGTAAAAAAGGGTTTGCTCCCCCTCTGTGTCATTGTGAATTTGGTGAATGCCTCTATCATTTTGTCACTGCTGGGATGTGAGCCCTGGCCTCTGGTGTCTGAACACTCCATACCAGCTGTGTTAATGAAGACTGCGCACCACTCACAAAATGGTGGTGTTTAAAGTGTGTGTGTGTGTGTGATCGTATGTCTGGACCCTGGCCATATATAATTCATTATAAAACAGAAGCTGTGGACTGTGGACCGTGATTGGCCCGCTGGACTTTGGACATACCTGACCTAGACTCTCCCCTAATGCCTCACACTTTCCTGACGTAGAGAGGTAGAATGTTTCTAACAGGCTGACAGACGGTTGTGTGGTGAAGGGGAGCTTATGTTCAGGTTCTGGGCGGTTTTAGATAGACAGACAGACTGTATTTCAGTAAAGTGTCGGAGTCTGATATCTTGATTCACGCATGATACTTTAATTAAATGATGACACTGAATTAATATTTTGCCAAGATTTTAAAAATGACTTTTAAAATATCTACTATTTATAAAAAACAGATATTTTTGTAACATGATAATGTGCCAGAGAGAACTTTGCTTACTTTGAGCCCGACTGGAAAACGGATGTGTGACTCCTTCACAAATAAAGATGGAGTGTTTTCTTCTGTGCTGTAGGGAATAGTGGGAGCAATTTCTGAACATATTGACAAAAGGTCCCTGGAACCTGGTTACAGACAGACATCATTAGATCATAAAGCATAAAGAGTTTCAGGTGTGTACAGCAGATACACAGTTCACAGAGCTGAGAGTTTGTGAGGAGTCTGTACAGTAGTGATGGGTGGAGCCCTGTACCTGGATAACAGATTTACTCTTTTCTTTCCTCCTGAAAGATGTGAGCGTCCTCAGAAAATACAGCCAGCTCTGCTCTGTTGAGTCCAGTTTATTGTCAAAGTAGACTCCAGATATTAGGCACATGGTTTGATGTGTGATTTTTTTATTGGGGTGTTTCCAGGTGGAGATGTGTGTGTGTCGGGTCATGACAGTGGGCCAGTGTTTGAAGAACAACCAAGCAGTATAATTTATCCAGAGGGCCTGAGTGAAGGCAAGGTGACCCTCAGCTGTCAGGCCAGAGCGAGTCCAACTGCCTCCTACAGGTGGGTAACACTCACACACACACATGCACTGACTGTATTTACGTGCACGTAAGTGACTCAGTTCTGCTCTCTTTCTTCAGTAGCTCGTTTCATGTAAATGAAAGTTTCCATAACTGAGATTTCCCCAGGTACATGTCTCCTGCACTTACACAGATTTGCAGTAACCAGGTTACTATAGTGCATGTAATCTCTGTTCCCAGTTACCGTTGTAATCTGATTTCTCTCAGTACCCTGGTTACTTTTGGATGTAAACATACTGACTAATTGTCTCTAGCTGTATTTTTGTAAAAACTAAGTCTGTAAGCATATGTTCTTCTGCAGGTCTTTATAAAATCTAAGCAGCAAATGTATGTTCCTCCTGGAAAAGCCTAAGAGGAAGTATAAGAAGTATTAAATTGATTTCACAAAACAATAGCTGACAAATACTCAAAACGTCTAGAGACCTCCATCCATCCATCCATTAGTACAAACTCACCTACTTACTAACTTAAACTTACTTAACACTATTGTTTTACCGTCTGAAGCAGTGCCATTCTTTAGAGCACACACAGTACTAGACTTTACAGTCCCAGACCCAAGCAAGTGCTGCTCGACCCCTTAAATCTACCAGTGTGATACCTGGAAACAACAACGGACCTGATATTGTCCACTTCTTCCAGCTCCATGCCTTACTACACGGATCACACATGTAGAAGTCTAGTTTATTGCTAAAGACATAAAGACAGTAAGCATGGGTGAAATATCATGATATCTTTACATCTCACATAGCAGTAATAAGTAATAACCTTCAAGCTTCACAGAAATAGTGATTTGATTTATAAGACAATATATATGAATATCATCTCATTTTTTGCAGACTGACCATCCATCTATTAGGGTTGTGTGTCTGCTGTCATTCTTCATACATTCATAGTCTCATGTTGATTTTTTTATTCACTGATTATTTAGCATATACTGAAACGTGTGATTCCTGAATCTGAACTTCTTTTTTGTCGCAGTGAATCGAGTACTGTGCTGCCTCCTGTGCACACTTCTTAAGATAGGTTATGTCTGACTTCAGCAGGTTATCTGCTCTGAAAATCACGTACTTCATCTCAGCTGTGACAGTATGTGCTGACATTTACCACACACACCAGCACATAGCAAAGAAGAATCATAGTGTAACTGCAGAGAGAGAGTGTGTTAAAGCTCAGCTTTGAACTCTCTGGATCTTTGTATTAATTATGTTTATTACTTTCTGACTTGCAGATGGCTTGTGAATGGCAGTGAAGTACCACTAGGTTTGGACCTGCGCTACACGCTGGTGGCCGGCAACCTGGTGATCAGCAGCCCCGACTCTGGTCGAGACACGGGCTCGTACCAGTGTCTGGCCATCAACCGCTGTGGAACCATCATCAGCAGAGCAGCTAACCTCAAATTTGGCTGTGAGTGAGCAAACGGCTTTCAGCCTTCAGACTGACTGAGCGCGTCACTGTGTCAGACATATGACGCCACAAACACTCACACTCATTGTTTTCTGCAGCATGTAAGCATGAACACCAGTTCAGCACCAGATCCGAGGTGCCAGTGTCTTGTTTTCCCAGCATAATGTGTCAAAGCAGTGTCAGTCAGGAGATCATGCATGCTCCTATAGTTTTATAGCAATTATATACATGTAATGCATGAAGAGACAAGCGTGATAGAGACTGAAATATACCCAGAGCTGTGTGACCCACAGTCCCTGCCTGTAAAGATACTAAAAAGATATGGTGGTGGCTGGTGAACCATAGCTTCAGATACAGTTTGTCTTCTGCAGGTGAGAAATTAAATTAAATAACACACACACACACAACACAACCACACACACAAAAGAGTTACTACGGCAAATACTTAATGCTTAAACTTTGAGTTTAAGCAGCAAAACTGCAAAATACCCATACGTGTGGATCTGTGTGTGAAAGTGTAAAAATGTAGAATGTCATCATTAGATTCTGGTTCCTTGAGAATTATTCATTATTACAACTAGTTTGTTATGGATTGATGGATCCTGATAGTCTATAAACTATGGATGCTGTTTAATATGTTATGTCTAAACCTTTTTGGATTCTCCTCTCTTTCTCTACCTTTGCACTTTGTCCAGACCTACATGACTTCTCTCCAGACAGCAGGAGTCCTCAGACAGCGTATGAGGGCGTAGGAACCTTCCTGGCCTGCCAGCCACCTCCACATTACCCAGGTAGCCTCTGTATTTCAGAATTCCTACGACTGCTGACAAGCAACCGTTTTACACTTGTTCTTCTAGACAAGAGAAAATGATGTGATGATGATGTACTGTCAGCTGGAAAATGACTATAATATTGTACATTTCCTCCATTGAGAACCAGCTGCAGCTGACGAGTGGGTGTGTGGGTTTTTAAGGAGTGAGAGGCTTTTAAATGGGCACAATTAAAATGTCTGACTGAAAATTCAGTATTACATTGGACAGACCATAATTCTCGTTATGTACAAGCTCAGTAGCTGTATTAGTAACAAGACTGGATAACTGATTAACATGATTCCCTGTCTCTAGCTCTGTCCTACCGCTGGCTCATCAACGAGTTTCCCAACTTCATCAAGACAGACGACGGCCGCTGGTTTGTGTCACAGGTAACAGGGAACCTGTATGTGGCTAGAGCGGAGCCAAACGACACAGGGAACTACTTCTGTTTCACTACCATCAACATGGACATCAGCACCAAGAGCACTTTCAGCAAAGCCAACCAGCTCACTGTCCTGCCTGATGGTACGAAGGCTGCGTGTAGCTTCACCATTCTAACCGATGACTTAATATGAACATAGCGGCAGGTCTGAAAGAACCTTAGTTGGTTCTTCATTAGGCCCAGTTATGTGAGTTTGAATGTTTTTAGTAATTAATCAAATATTAGCCGTCAAGTTTGGGTTTTAAAAACATGATTCAAAGTATAGTTAAGGTGTCTTAATGACCACAGACAGACGTCACAGTAGCAAAACAAATGTCCCATCCACTTCAAAGACAGGTGAAAGGTGTGAATTAATGTGGATACTTCTGTTTTATCTCAGTCAGTCCCCGGAAGTCAGCTCCGACCATCAAAGTACGCTTCCCAGCAGAGACCTACGCCTTGGCAGGACACACCGCCCAGTTAGAGTGCTTCGCCTATGGAAAGTAGGTTTCCACCTCTGAAAAGGTTTCGTGATGTGTCTGTAAGCTCCTTTGGGTTGATAGACCTATGTCCTGTTCAGCTTTAGGAAAACTCTAACTTGTCTTCCTCCCAAACTTTTTTCAGCTATCCTCAGCTGTCTCTTCTGACTCTCCCTCTGGTCCCTGTGCTGACTCACTATGAAACATCCTCTGTCTTTTCCTTAACTTCAACTTCCATCCATCCTCCCTATACTTTTGTTTTATTAACAGTCCAGTTCCAAAACTGCGATGGAGGAAGGTGGACGGACTTATGCCCTCTAAGGCGGGCTCCTCTGCAGAGGGCCCCACTCTCATCCTGCCGGATCTCACCTTCGACGATGAGGGTGTTTACGAGTGTGAAGCCTACAATTCAGAAGGAAGTGATAGATATCAGGGACGGATCGTTGTGCAAGGTAAAGAAAAGAAGAAAGCAGTTTCAGTTTCAGTTTCATTTTGTTTGGTTGCCATTAAAGATGCACTGATCAAATCAGATCAGTCTTATTCTGCGCCAGTCAAATGTTTACACACATGATGGGTTATCACACGGTCACCCTGTAGTTCCACTTGAACCAGTGGCGACTGACTCTGGCTCCAGCACAGGTGCTGCAGTTGATCACTGCCACTGTAATTAGTGCGATTTCACTGAAGCAGCTCTCCTCTTTGCACTGCTAATGCCACAGCTCCACACACACAACATGTTGTCAGTGTGGAAGTTCTTTACTGTGAACACACAAAATTGGCAATGTGTATTATTGTATTACCTGTAAGGCCAAAATAAGATGTGGAAGAACAACCATGAAAACCTTTGATGCCTTGTTGTGTTCTTATGGTTCTGCAGAATTACAAATACTGCACTTTATCTTTACTTGGTGGTTTGTAAAGAAAAAAAAAGGTTTTGTCCAGTAACCTTAAGCACATTTATCTGAGATTTATTTGAGTGAGTCAAACTCAATTTTTAAAATGACAGTTAGATTTTCCATCAATGGTGCGTTTCTAGTTGCCATTAGTGCTTTTCACATTAATGGATCCTTAATTTGATGTCATTTTCTGTCTCTTCTTTCTGTCTCTTTTCTTTTCTTGCCCTCCAGCTCAGCCAGAGTGGCTGCAAGTGATGAGCGACTCAGAGGTGGAAATCAGTTCTGAGCTGCACTGGAGTTGCCTTGCTGCCGGTAAACCGCGACCCTCCGTACGCTGGATAAAGAACTCACAACCACTCATCACACAGGTAACACACAGGCAACACAGGCAATACTATAAATACAGTACCTCCAAACACAGAGTTTTTTTTAAATACTCATCCTAGCAATGGTGATTTGTTTATTTACTGTTCAATTCGTCCGTATGTCAAATGTTGTTGTTGTCTTTCTACATGACAAATGGGAATTCTTCCACCCACAGAAAGTAAATTAGAGAATACATTAAACCCAGAAATGCTCACATTCTGAGGGGATCGACTTCATCGGAGTCTTTCATTAAAGCAGAAGGAATAGTAGAATTGTTCCTGCTGTGAAGAAGTGGGTAGCAAACTGTGGTGATGCAAAATGATCTCATCTTTTATTTGCTCAATAAATTCAGAACAGACTTGACTCAGAGCAGCTCAGCTTTTCTAGCATCGTCCATCCTCACTGCAGTGTTAATAAAATAATGACGTGTAATTCAGGTGCACTTACTGTACATGTACAGTTTTCATTCTCCCTCTGTCCCTCCAACTTCCTCGTTGCTTTACCCTCCATCCACCTCGCAGGATCGGGTGGAGGTGAATGGAGCTCGTCTTAAAATCAGTAACCTGGCCCTGGAGGATTCTGGGATGTACCAGTGTGTGGCTGAAAACAAACATGGCACCATCTACTCCACGGCTGAGCTCAGAGTCCAAGGTAGGTGGGGGTCTTCAGAGACCATACAGTACTGCCTCCAGCAGGGGTGCTGTCTTAATTACTGTTCCTGAATTAGCACTCAGTAAACAGTAGCATGTAGTAAATTTACTTTGAAAAGACATCTACATTTCAACCATCAACCATCTCTGTCCTGTTATTCTGCGTCCTCCCATCCTGTTCTTCCAGTTCAGGCCCCAGACTTCAGGCTGAATCCGGTACGGAAGCTGATCCCGGCAGCCAGAGGAGGGCAAGTGATGATCGAGTGTCGTCCTCGAGCCGCTCCGAAGCCGAGCCTGTTCTGGAGCCGTGGAACAGAGCTTCTCACCAACAGCAGCAGGTAACACTGTAGTGCATTTATTTCACATTTTAATGCTTTGTTAACCAAATGATTCTTTCAAAATATAGATAAATATAATCTATCTATCTAATATAATAGAAAAACTGATACTGCTGTAATTACACTGTGTATCTTTGAAACTCCACTCCCTGAACTATACAGTTCACTTTAGTGCTTGTTTTGCATTCTGGTTTGTGCTGCTCATAAATCTCCTTTTTGCTTGTCACTTGGAATAAAATGTTATATTTAACATATACGTATAAAAGTTTCATGCTTAAAAATCCTCCGAACGCAGTATAAACGAAGTATTTTATGTGCAAGTCCAGTTACCACTGATCAGCATTTCTTTGTCATAATCATGAGCTGGATGACTGATTGGTTTGATTGCTCCAGTGACTTTAATAGTTTTTGTTTTTTCTCCTGTTGGAGGTTTTCTCGTATTAGTAGAACATTTTTAATTTTTGTTTTTAAATTTGCAAGTTACCAAAGATGATGAAAAATCTGTCAGGGTGTGCTGTGCCAACAGCTGATGTGTCTGCATGTACTGGATGTGCTGTCCAAAACGAAAAACTCAGAAAACATTCAATACAGTAGTCTCACAAAGCAGTTCATTCAGTTTGCACCTCCACGTTTCATACAAAGCTGAAGGCGTGAGTCACTGTTACTGTCACACACACACACACACACACACACACACACACACACACACACACACACACACACACACACTGCTTCAGGTACTAGTGATTAAACTATAATAAGAATATTTCTAAGTGAAGGACATATATGCCATCCCTATCTATAATTTACTCCTATAGCAATAGACACTTTACATTCTCTTGGGTGCATCAGTCTCACCTGGCTCCAGGCAAACAATAAAAAACTTTTTTAGATTCTAGCGATAGACAACTCTGCAATAAACGTCGCTGAGCTAACCTGAGAGAAACTGAGATGCAGCTCATATAAAAATGTCAGCTGTTAAAAGGATTAGAAAAATCCACCTCTCACATGAAGGTGAGATCAAAAGTGGCCCCCCACAGTGCATTGCATTTGTATCTGAGGATTTCTTACTGTTGATTTCATCAGATTCTGTCACAGCTCTGAACGTAGCCACCTGAATGTTTGTGTGTGTCATTGATTTTTAAATGTGAAAACATTAAAGGTTTTCCCATAAACATACTGGCTGCCACAAAAAAACATTATATGATCTAAAAACCTTGCTTCATGTTGCTCTACTTGTAAATTCCTCAATCATTGTCTGTATGACAAGAGGTAACTAAATGCCCATAGTTTACAGGCAGTAATTCACACAGCTATTCACTGATACAGGAGCTAAATTGGCATCTCACACACAGGCATCTCTTCATTAGCGGTGAACATAATGAACAAAGTGGACACACAAAGAAAGTAGATTATCACATTGACATATTTATTTAATTCAGTGTGTGTCAGAGTGGCAGTCTTCTGTGGTTGTATAATCGCACAAACTGACATCATGATTTATGTCGTTCACCATGCAGCACTAGTAACAAATGTGAGAAGTGATCAACTGAGCCAGTATTAGCAGGAGGATATTATAAATAAAATGCTGTCTGAGTGTAACTGTGCTCTTGTTGCTACTGAGGAGCAGGCTACCTCTTCCTATGCTGAAGCTGCAGTATTTATCTCGTGTAATGAATCATAAATCACAGTGACAAACTGTGTCGTGTTTTCTACTGGAGCAGAGTGAGATTAAGGGATTTCTCTACAGTTTTGCACATATGTGAGGGTTTACTGTACAGTCTTGGGTTTGTTCATAAGAAAACCTGCTTTTTTCCCCACATACAAAAATCATCTTTAGTTTCTGTGTCATTTGCTCCATATTGTATTTATAATCTTGGACAGTTTCAGTTTCAGTACCATAGAGTATTGATGTAAGGGAAATGTGAAGTGGAATCTGATGAAAATGTCTCTTCTTGTCAGCATTTAGCATTATGCAGAGAACATTATTACACTAACCTTCATATAAATGGAAACTATCCTGATCTTCTTCTTGTACCAGTAGCATTTTTCTAGTTTCGTCTAAAATGATTCTGATTATTATTGTCTGACACAGTACAACATGGTGGAAAACTGTCCAATAGATCACCACAAATATACGACCGCAGTCTGTGACGTTACATCAGATTGTTGTACCTCAGAGTTGTGTTTTGTCCATCCCCATGCACACACTGACTTACTGCCAGTACTGTAATGAACCAGCAGCAGGCGCTCATGACCCCCTGTGCGCTTGTGTCTTTTTAGAGTCACAGTAACTCCAGATGGAATCTTGTGGCTTCACAACATCAGCAGGGCAGATGAAGGGAAATACACCTGTTTCGCTGAGAACTACCTGGGCAAGGCCAACAGCACTGGACACCTGTCAGTTAGAGGTAGACACACACACACACGCACAAACACACACACACACACACACACACACACACACACACACACACACACCCACACACACACACACACACACACACACACA
>JAUYWH010000022.1:2023188-2035128 GCA_034779795.1 Ctenopoma multispine | reverse complement strand
CACACACACACACACACACACACACACACACACACACACACACACACACACACACACACACACACACACACAGCATAGCTAATTTGACCTCTGTGTGTGACTATTAGTATGTTTTTAATGATTCTACTTTCTCCTGATTCACATATGTTAATTATACCATGTATATATTACGTGTCTGTTTATTTGGCCCTCAGCTCCCACGGTGGCCCCCAGTGGACTAGGAGGAGGAGGAGGAGACCGTAATGAACTTATAGTTACCTGGACAGTAAGTGTTCATATTGTATGTGCTTGACCAGTGTACTTAACATTATCTAATATGTTTTTAGCTGTAGGTAACAGTAAAGTGACTCTACAGTGAGTAGAAACTGACAAGACACAGATAAAACAATTGAAGTAGTTTATCCTTAATATGGATCAAAATCTAAAACCTTGGGATCCTACACTTCCCATACTTGACAGTGTGTTTCAGCACAGCCTGAAAAAACGTCACCACGTGATTTAAAATGTGACCAACGGGAAAACAACGTCCCGTCAGATGTTTGTTGGATCGTGATTGGGCCCATTTGTCTTTTTTCCTCTGAATCCAGCCCATGGCCAGAGAGTACCAGAATGGGGACGGTTTTGGCTACATCCTGGCATTCCGTAAGAAAGACACAACATCATGGACAGTTGTGCGCGTTCCTCATGTGGAGTCGTCTCGATACGTTTACTACAATGACAGTCTGACGCCCTACAGTCCCTTTGAGGTGAAGATCAAAGCTTACAACCGTAGAGGAGAAGGACCTTTCAGCCAGATTGCTGTGGTCCACTCTGCAGAGGAAGGTGAGTGTATGTTACCACACGTCCCGGTGAGCCACCCCCAGCTCTAATCAAACTTCATACTGCAACTGCATCTTTACGTCTGTTGCTACAGCTCGAGTAAACTTCACACTACAAGCTATTAATTCATCCTGTTCCTTTGTTTCTATTATCATTGTGCACATTAACTCCTGGAATTCTGTAACACAAAAATCAAGTGGATAATTTATTTGTTTCAGTGCAACATTTGAAGCAGACCTCCACCTACTTTCAACCACAACCGTTCTTAGGCTCACCTCAGTTATTTGTGCATGTTCTGACCTCCTGATCTCTGTCTGCCTCCTCACAGAGCCGACAGTGGGACCATCAAGCATTAATGCCACAGCACTGACTGCCTTTGAGATCCAGGTTTCATGGGAGGCTGTCCAGCAGCTCAGTACCAACGGCATCCTCAGAGGTTACGAGGTGAAGAGCTGCAGTTTAAATAGGTTTAACCTACTACCTATGTATATATGAACAGTACCTTCCCCATATTAAAATACCCACAGTTGGCCTCCTCCTCCACAAGGTGGCATCATCTGAAGAAAGAGACATTTGAACACTGTGTATGACAGATAGAGGGAGGTTTACCACCGTTCATACACAGTACTGCACGTGTGCTCTCTAAACTAAAACCAAAGCAAGGTGAAAATCAGTGAATTCATCCTTTAACCTTCATGTCATTTTTAAAGGGAGTGTGTCCTCTGCATCCTGATAAACAACAAAGCAGCATGAGGAAATCTCGGGGGAGATGGCCTGATGTTAAGAATACTGGATACATTTTTCACACTGACAGATGAAATGTTGCACGGCTTCCTTTACTGTGATCTAATGTATCTAATCAAACCTGATCAGCATCAGGACGGGACTGCTGGACCCATGTCTGTTTTGACCAGAACGTGTTACTGAGCTACAAGTGTTAGATTAGGTAAAAGAAAAACACTCAGACACTGGCCTTGTAGACGAGGTTACATAACTTTGTTTAAGTCCAGGTCATTGGCACACAGTTCCCTAACCTGCTATTAAAGTTCTATCTTTTTATTAGCTCTTCTCAGTCCTGCCAGAGTTTAAGCTCACTATCAATGTGGACTGTGTTTTAAAACCCAGCCTAATAATAAACGCATGAATTCATTAGTGCTGTGACGGCTGATATCAGCATACTGGAAGCATTCATTTGTAAATTAAAATGATCCCTTTCATTTCCTATTATTGATGTTGATAAAGAGGGTCAGGTTTGTAAATGTGTTTCTGGCATCATGTGTGCCCTCAGATCCGCTACTGGCGGCAGCATGAACGGGAGGCAGCAGCTGACCGAGTGAGAACAGCAGGACTGGAGACCACAGCCCGAGTGTCTGGACTTCGACCCAGCACTCGATACCACGTCGCTGTGCTGGCATATAACAGCGCCGGCACCGGTCCCCCCTCGCCACGCGCCACCGTCACAACCAGGAAACCTCGTACGGCTGCATCCACTCACACACACACGACATTAGCACACATAGTCACAAGGTATAAAGCGATTAATGAAGAGATAAGACCTTAAAGATGAGAATATTCAACACAGCATGCCCACATCTCGTTTGTATTTCACTTATGCTGGCTTTTATTCTCTTGAAATTAAAATACATGATCTACAGAGGTGCATCGATGTTTATGAACCCTGTAGATTTTCAGCATACATATGACAAAATGAGTGACCTCAAAACGAAAACGTGAAAACTGCCACTAAGGTTCAGTGCTACAAGGTTTGGAGGGCTTGTTTTTCATTTTAGATAAAGTCAAGGTAACTAATTAACATATCCAACACACAAAACTGTCAGAGCCCTGTGGGAGGTAGTGATGCCATCTGTTAGCTTACTCCAAATGTGAGGTGCTCTGTAGATGAAATCACTTCAATCCTAAAACACAGCTCCTGACTATGTTCTCAGCTGTCAAACAACCCCCCCCCCCCACACACACACACACACAGACACACACACACACACACACACACACACACAGACAGACACACACACAGACACACACACACACACACACAGACACACACACAGACACACACACACACAGACACACACACAGACACAGTAGACATCTCCTGAGACACATTCTGTCTTTATTTTATGATCCTATGGATGATGCAGCCTGGTTAAATGACCCATGTGATCCTCTTCTCCTGGTAATGGTGGATTATCCCTGTCTGCCACACTTGTTGCACTTCCTGGACCTGTGACTGTGAATGTATTTAAAAGAAGGATTAGTTTCAGAGCAGCAGTCTTTCCATCTTTCTGGAGCCACATCATCACATAGACGTAAAACTGTTAACGTTTGAAAAGTGTGCATTTTTTAGAGGGTTGATTGTGTTGTATTCCACTGTCTATTATTCATTTTAAAATGTGTCTCTGTTCCAGCTCCTAATCGTCCCCCTGGCAACGTGTCATGGAAAGCCGAAGGCACGTGGGTGAAGGTGAGATGGGACCATGTGAAGGCCATGCACAATGAGTCTGCGATACTGGGCTACAAAGTGAGTGGTGTCTGGTGTCTTACCATTCTTTTATGGTAAAAGACCTGGTCTACAAAAGTGTTTGTCAGTCAGCTCCTACACTTAGTTATCTATCACACCTTTGACTTAGATTTGGCTTACTTGGGTATGACTTCCTGCAGACACGACACATCTGACCTGGGGAGACCTCGGTATAAGAGAATTTGTGCAGTGAAGCTCTCAGTCATGTAAAAGTGTAAGAGTGCTGAACTACGTGAAAACACCTCGTTGTTATGCAAAGACATATAAATGCACTTAAAGGCAGTACTATATGTACAAGGAGTCTTTAGAGCCCTGATTGATCTGATTTCGCTGTAAGATTATGTAATGATTATGTTTATAGGTTAAATAATACTGATTAAATACTGAGTGCACATGTTGCTGACTGGTGTCTTATTGTTGATAAGTCACTTCGTGATACCTTTGTATACTTCTGTATATGAGATACGAGAAGCTGTAAAAAGGCTGTATAACAAAATCAAAGATCATGTTTATAAGCTGTGTACTAGCTTAGATGCAGAAAACACTACTGTAACAGTGGTGCTTTGATTTCAACACACACGTAACGACTGTATGCTGATCACTAAACAACACTGTATAATACTGATTCTAATTGATGTTCAGGTGATTGTAACTGAAAAGACAAACATCTGGTTATGTACATGTCTGTGTTCTGTGTGTCAGGTTCTGTACAAACACGAAGGTCAGACAGCTTTGAAAGTCCTGGACAAAGCGAAGACGTCTGTAAACCTGCCACTGCCAAAAGATAACGGTTACGCCGTGTTGGAGATTCGGTCCTGGGGAGAGGGCGGGGACGGCCCAGCTCATGAGATCATCGTATCCCAGGACTCAGGTGAGAAACCAAGGAGCACACAGCAGAGCCTGGTGGTCATTTAGTGACTTTACCCATGGATGTGTTAAGGTCTAGTACAATCCATTTAAAAATATGATTACCATGTGATGATCAATATATCCAAACCAACATTTTAACTTAAAATGCCAATAATGTGTCGCTAAACTGTAACGTAATGGATCACAAACAGAGATTAGATCATTTTTCCCATCTTACCTCATAAGGACAATTTTTGGCTATTTATAGCTCTGCAGTAATAATGTGCATTTGCCACAGCAGGTAGTAGGTAAGTAAGTAGGAAAGAGCGCAGGGAAAGAGGCAGAAAAGTTCTATTGAAATAAAACTGTTCTGGATAATTCCTAATTTAGCAGGTTAATCAGTAGCAAGTGATTGTGTATAAAAGATTGTGATTGTCTCACTTTGTGTCAAAGTTCATGAAAGAAGATTGTAAAGAGATGAATAAACAGATTCAGGGACTAGAAACCATTATGCTGCCATAATGAATGTAGAAAAAGTCAACTGTTAGCATTTTCCTGGTTTTCTGAATACATCGGTCATGAAATGTGATCTGATCTTCACCAAAGTCACAAATATCATCAGACACAGTGTTTCTAAGCTGAGTCATGATTACAGTCCTGATCTTTCATGTTTTAATTGAACACACCCATTAAACATTAAGCGTCACCAAATGCCAAATGAAGCCAGGTATAGGCAAACGTAGAGTCCGGTCAATGAACCGGGAATGGAGGTGTGGTTTGGAACTACCTGATTTATGAAAAAATCCAAAAAGCTGATGTCAGTCATGCCTCACAAAAGAGACCTTAGAAGACCTACGATGGAGAGTTGTTGATTGTGTGAATCCTGGGACTTAGGGGCTAATGTCCTGCTTGTTATGCAACCATCTCCACCTCTACTCTACAGCTTCTCATTGGTATAACAAACCTGATCCAGGTAATCAGCAGTGGATAGGGCAGGAAACTCTGGATAACAAGCTGGACAGTGCCCCTCAGTGACTAGGACTGGCCAACCCTGGTTTAGAGATTCATCAGTCCACGGTTAAACAAACTGTAAATGTAGGTGATTTGCCAAAGGCACAGCACATAATGCTCAGTGAAGTGAAACAGAATCATAGAGTAACAGCTTTAAAGATTCACTGGAGCTGGTTTATGTTTTATCAGCTATGTGGTTGTATAAATTGTGACTTTGGTGAACATCCGATCACACTGCACGGCCTAATGCAGAAATTTATTACATGATGTGCTCTCTCTGTGTCCCGCAGGAACGGGTATGATGGTGCAGAACGAGTCCTCCTCTGCACTGTCCACTCACCGTCTGCACCTCCTCACCAGCTTGTTTCTCCTCACCCGTGTGTCTTTGTTAGGCCTGTGATCTTTGGACTTTGAAAGTAAAGCTCTCCTGTGTGTCCGCCTGTGTTGTGTGTCGGGGTGGGTTGGTAGCACTGCAGGGACTGAAAGGGTGGGGTAGGAAGGTGGGGTTCTGTTTTCATTTTTTATAATAAATACAAAGAGGGCCTTTTTTAAAGAAATGTCTGGATGTGTTGATGGATGGGAGGGGAGCAGGGCAGCTGTATGTGGTGTCAGAAAAACCATGCCTTATGGGGACCATCACATCTGTGTCTGACAGCTCATACTGTGCTTACGTCCTCCAAGCTGTAGCTGCTGAGACACAGATTCAGGTGTAAATTATTTGTATTATCGACAGTGTGCATAACCTGTGTACATACAGTACAGTCCTACATGTGATGGTCTGCCTGTTCACACTGAGAACAACTTGACTTTTAAGTGTCAACGCTGTGACAACAGTTAGGATTTCATACAGTCCTGTTGTTGGAAAACAGCAGCTGAAACTATGGAACATTTGTTTGTGTCAGTAGTGATGTTGGATCCAGAGAATGTACAGTTATTGTGGGATATGACAGTGAGGGAGACCTAGTCAAACATTATCATGGGAGTTGTCCTCAAATACTCAAAGCCACACAGTAGTGTAGTGTAGTACAGTATGTCAGGTGCTTTGGCAGAAAGGTGAGCAGAGTATGAAAGAAGATGACTGTTATATAACTCCTACTATCATTCCAAGATCATGAAGGTCCATGCAGTATGTACAGTACTGTTAGCTGGGGGTCACTTTGAAATGTCCTCTGAGTTTATTACATCAAACTCAAACCCAGTGTAGACAGTCGGCCCGTTTACATCACCACACAAATCCGGTAACTGGGGTTAATCAGATATACTTCAGAAATGTGATAATGGAAAAACCCTGATTTATGTGGACTTTCAGTCCATTATTGGATTTCTCTCAGAGTACGTGTGCACGTAAGTAGCAACGTAAGACTCAAACTTCCTGTTATTTTCACAAACAGTCTTAGCAGACTTAGCAGCGTATACAGCAGCGTATACAGCGTCTAATCCAAAAGCTAATAAGCTGCAAAACAAGCTACACGCTGCTGCTGTCCTTTATTTATACTCCATGAGGAGAACATGACTGTTGTCCTTCATACACTAAACGTCTGCCCTGTTTGTTGTCTTATGTCTTCTGCTCACAATGAGACTACGTCACTTCTGTTTTTTTTGCACAGATAAAATGAAATAAATCAGACTGACGTGTATACATGCACAAACACATCGGAGTATTGGGGAGAAATTCTGCTGTTATCTGATAAAACAGTTCAGATTAGGCTGTTTACATGATTAGTCCAGAGATTGGATAGCCATGGTTTTGATATGCAAACCCAAACAACTCCTGTGTAGATACACACAGCAATAAATGACACAAACCAATGTACTAGATTATAATCATCTGTAAAATAGCTTGAAAAACAAGGGAGTGTGATTTTATCCAGACAAAAATTTATATTGGTTTTATGGGATCATCATAAAGAGAAGATCGTCCAGTGTCAAACACCAGGTCAGGACACATCGCTGTTAATTCTCCAGGAAAGCAGCATTCACACATGACATTCATGACACTACTGTATTTACTGTGAAACTACTGCTTAAGACTTTCTCCTACTGAAAAACATTCACTGGTCCTTTAAATCCACCAAAACCATTTTAAAACTACAATTAACATGTTTATAACCCAAACATGACACAGAACCTGTGGTTGATGCTTGCTGGTCTCGTTGCTCACAGTGTGAACACAGAGTACGAGTGGCTCATTTCAGCTCCCGCTAATGTCTGTGTGCTTGTGTGTGTTTTTACCTCGGCTGTAATTATAGCAACCTACTGAACTACGTCACTGGTCCAAATGAATGTTTACATTTTCTATATTTAGTCTCATTTAGGGGGAGGTCAAAGCGGACGGATGGTTCTGTTTCCTGCCTTTGTTGTGCTTGCATTGTTTGACTAATTGTACCAACAGTTACTGTAACAACCTGCTTCTGTTAAGTGTTCGTCAGGTTTTACTGCCGCTGCTTTCACACTGATATGAAAATGGTCGAAGCAGCAGGAATAAATCAGTGGTACAGATGAAAGAGCTGGTTGCCAAAGTTATCAGAGATCACAGTTTCATAAATCATGTCAGCATCTATTAGCTCTTGTGTAACATCTTGGTGACAGTTTGCAGGAAGGCCGTGAGCTCCGTCAGACACACAGTAACTCGGTGTAGTTGTGGATTCTTTTGTCCACTGTCACTTGACCCAGGCCTGCTCAGCTGAACTGTCCGCTTGCTGTCAGCAGTGTAAAGTGTTTAAGGGGACCTGATGCTTCAAGTTTACAATGTTTGTACAAGAACTGGAATAACATAGACGTAGTTTTCTGTAACTGTCGTTTCTACAATCACAGCAGTAAGAATCCTAAGTCTTGACTGAAGCTACAATGTGCAGCATCTGTTTGAGAAGGGATTGATTGAGATGCGCCCGGCCGGTATACTGACTGATACTTGCTAACTGCAGATTTGTTATATGTTGTTACCTGTTTAAATATTAACTGATGAATAACTGTTCTTTACAACTTTTTAAAAAGTCAAATATCAGTAGTAGCCTCACGGATTCTGAATGGATGGTTGTGGATTGTATAGGTCCCACCCCACAGCCTACAGGCCAAATATCACATACAAACTCAAAAAAAAGCGACAGAAGGCTAAAGTTAAATACATGTTTAATAAGATGTGGAAATCAATGTGGGCTTGTAGAACATCCTACTGACTTTTTCTTCTTTTGTTATCATCATCATTATTATTTATTCTTCTTCTTATTGTTGTTGTATTTAAATGTTTGATTTTATTGGTCTGGACAACCAAAGTGTTTTTTTTGCATAACTCAGTACAGTATTAATCTTTTAACTTTGTAATAAGAGACCATCTATGATTGTATGGTGATTTTACAATGCTGTGCTTTATTTTGTAGAGAAAATGTAATATTTCATCCTGTCTTTCACCAAAACCCTGCTCTTAGTTAACGATTTCACTTACATTAGTTAGGCTGTATTTGTTAGGAAACTTCATCGTTTCATTAACAAACACTCAGGTTTAAGTTTGGGTTCAAGCAGAGTACAAGTGCACAGATATGGGTGGTCCACAGTGGTGTAAACACTGGTTCTGGGTTTGCGCTCAGCTTCCGTGCTGCGTTTTAGTGCCAGTTTCAAAAAACTAAATTGATCTCAACCTGAATTTAAATCACTTTCACAGTTTTTCACTCAGACGTGTTGATCGCCGCTGCTTCACACAGCTGCTTCACACAGCTGCTTCACACAGCTGCTTCACACAGCTGCTTCACACAGCTGCTTCACACAGCTGCTTCATTGTCGCACTAGTTTGCTGTGAATGCTTCAGAACTGTTTGGTGTTTTTGTGCTTTACTCTGTACAAAATGTTTTCTCGATGCCTTTAGTGTTCATGGAAGAGCCATGAAGTCCTTTCATCACGTCTGAGTGCTCAGCCACTGAGTGTTCAGCTGTACTGGTCACCATCACTCACTTCAGAAGGTGACTGTGAGTCTGTGTTTCCTTTGGCTGGGCTCAAACGTGTTGGACACTGTTGCCTTAGGGCATTTTCAAAATTGTGATTGAATGGAAATGTGAGGGGGGGGTGGGAAGGGCGACACTCGTAGATATGATTTAAAATAAACACATCGGGATTGTATTTCAGCAATGTGTGTATTTATTTTATTTACAATCAGCTTTAGAGATGACATGGAGGGTGCCACGATCATTAGGATTCTCTGAGGACGGTGAATACTACAAATATGGCCTGAAGTTCACATGTAAACTACAACTCGTGGTAGAGACGTGCAACTGCAGTGCAGTAAATCCAGTTTTCTACATCTTTTAGCCTGAGCCATATTCAGGAAGTGGTTTGGATGTGTAGGCTATTTACTGTTAGGTCTATAATTAATGGAGTGAAATAAGTAAAAGATGAAAGTTTTCAGCATTTGTCCTGTGTACTAGAATATTCAAACGAAGAAGAAGATGTGAACAAAGTCAAAATCTATTTCAACCTTTAATTCAAGGGATTTGACAAAAGTGCCATTAACCATTCAGGAATTACAACAAATGAGCTACCAGTGCAGCAACAGTAAAAGGTCTGGAAGACCATGAATGACAACCACAGTTGATGACCACACTGTTCTGTTCATGGTGAGGTAGAAACCCTTTCACGACATCTAGTCAAGTCAACAACACTCTTGAGGAGGGAGGCGTGTTGTTACATTCGCAAGACGTCTTTTGTCTAGTGCTGCTCAGTTTGGATTGTTGGGATACATGTTATACTTGCTGGGTTATAATCTGTAAGGTCTTAAGCCTTAAAATTTAAAGTGCCATGAGATGAATCTTGTTGAAATTTAATAGTAAATAACCTTTAAATAAACAAGACTTCACCCAGTCATTCACTGCAAAGTACTAAAAACAATTCTTATGTCTGAATGACTTTTGTCAAACACCTTGAATGTGACATGTTGAATGTTTCACGTAGTGGTACAGAGGACATAAGAGCTGTCCACTTAGATCAGTGATAACCTGAGAACGCACTGAGGTAATGTCTACAATCATCCACCCAACTCTAATGTGAATGGATTCAGTTTTAGTGGTCAACAATCAAACATCCTTGTGACCTAACATATAACCTGTAAACATAAACCATGGCATACGACCACGATGTGGTAATTCTAATCAGACTGAATCTTATAAGGAGTTAATGCTAGTTGTAGTCATGTTTATTTTAGGTCAGGTTTAGTCACTAAAAACACGACATTGTAGATCTTTTATAGTTATCAGAAGATGCATGGCTATGGATGAAAGTTTGCAATTCAGTTGACTTGGTGGATGCTGTTAATTTAAGCTTCAGAGAACATTAGTCATGGTTGATAACACAAATCCTGTTTCAACAGCATGTTGTGTCTTCTAATGCAAAAGTGTTTCACTTTAACTGATAACTGACAATTATCAGTCCATGGTGTTTAAATTGGACACAGTATCTAATAAATCTAGTCCACGTGTTGGACCAAATTTGCATCAGTCAGCTCTTCAGAGTGTATAAACTGCACAAAGACTAATTAACATTAATCCAACCATAGGTCCTGAACCCAAGTTTAGCATTCAGCAAAACCAGATTCCCAGAAACGCTCCTCCCTACCAACTTTCAGCATTACTAATTATTACTTTCAGTAGTTAATTCATGCAGATGTAAACTGATTACAGTTATCTCTGTCGTGAACTTTAATGATACAGTACAAACTGAACTGGGAGCTAATTTCCCAGCAAGTGTAATTATGCAAGGTACTGCACGGTCTTACCAGGAAGTAGGGTGATTAGGCACGTCAGCCAGACTCCCACCATGCCGAACTCTTATCGTCTGCACTTTACCACCAGCTATTAGTCATTAATGAGTAAAATATAAATCTGACCCAACTCCATCAACCTGTGGACTCTGCTGCTGTTCCTCTTGCAGAAAGGTAATGAGATGCATGTCTGGAATTAGCGACTTTTAGCATTTAGTTAAAAGTTATTTTAAAAGCAAAATACTAAAGCTTACATTGTAATTCAATCATTAGTGATGCCGTACAGATCTGCAGCTAAGAATTCTTTTCTTATGGGCTCACATTTTGTTTATCAGTGACTAGTCTAACATACAGAAGTGCTCAGAAGTTCCTCAAAATACTAAAAATATAATTAAGCTTGAGAAAATATGATGAAGCCATTTGTTTATTTTCTGTGTCATGTGAAAATGTTTTATGATCATTCAGGGTTTCATTGCTGCAGGTGAAAATTGGCTGGAGATCAGAGAGCACCATGACGAGACTCATCACCGGTGAATACAATTAATAAATTACTTCATTTACATCTTCATTAATTCATGCATTTCATTCATTTGGAATATATTAAACTTATCTAAAGTTTTGTCTGTATTGAAGAAAATATAATTTTACATAGAAATGCTATTTAACTCTTCAGCATTTATTGCTGCCTATCTTGGCCAGGACTCCCTTGAAAAAGAGGTTTTGAATCTCAATGGGATTTTCCTGGTTAAATTAAAGGTTGATAAATATGAATAAATAATACAAATTTAGTAACTATTGATGATAATAAAACAATGGTATATAATGAAATGTATATTTTAGTGTTTATTACTGATTTTCAGACCCAGTGATCTACTACATCTTAGATCCAAGTTCTAATTCAAGAAAAACTCACTATAAAAAGAAACTGTATAAAACTTTCATGGTAAATGAACTATACCAACAGAAGGTTTTCTCCTGT
>JAUYWH010000022.1:2012880-2023088 GCA_034779795.1 Ctenopoma multispine | reverse complement strand
GTGGATTCCACTGTTGACAGAGCCTACGAAGTCAGCAAGATTTCACCGTGAGTTTCACTGGATTCTATATGTAAATGAGTACGGAGTATATGTTTATACTAAAATAACTGAACACCAGAATCAGCTGATGGGTAGAACTACACCTTTACTGTGAAACCAAATACTTTGCATGTTCTGTGTACTTTAGTGTACCCTGTACTCCATCAGTGGTACAATGTCTCCTGCTGCTGATCTAAAAAGAATATTTTTTTTACCAGTCACTTTGACTTCATCAACGTCTTGACCTATGACTACCATGGATCCTGGCAGGCAGTTACTGGACACAACAGCCCACTGTACCGCAGCTCTTTGGACACCGGTTCACACGTTGACCACAACATTGTAAGATTCACACAAAAAGACAAACATTTGCAAACTACACACTCTTTTTGACATTATGTGTTAGTTTGACTACAGTATTTGTCCAAAGTGTAGTTTAAGATGTTTTTAATACACAATACATAGTAGTGTAACTCTTCACTTAAAGAGTAATACGTGTAAGTAATTAAGTGTAATTCACTTAAAGTTGCAGTAGCTACAGTACATTTTAACAACTTGTGGACTTAAGACAATAGCATTTTATCCAGGTTATTTATCACCTACCTAAATTTAGATAAACGAGTGCTGAATACGTTTACTCCTACCTTAGGGTGGCAAGTAGCTCAGTGGGTAGAGCAGTCATCTAAGAACCTGAGGGTGAGTGGTTTGATTCCCGGTACCTCAGGCTCAGGTTGAGCTGTCCTTGGACAAGACAATGAGACCCCATAGTGGTGACACTCAACAGAAAAAGAGGCTTTGAAAAAAAGAGTTGGCGGTTGATTCTCACTTGGATTGGTAATACTAGCAAAAGTTGACTTATGGCGAGGTGTGTGATTCATTGCTAAAACCAAAAATATTTTATATGTAAAATAACATAAACATTTTACAAAGTTTTATACCTGATATCTATCTGACTTGTCTTTGTAATTAGAACTCTTCTATAGCTCACTGGCTTGCTCTTGGAGCACCAGCTGAGAAGTTGCTGCTGGGTTTTCCCACCTATGGACGCACCTTCCGCCTTACCGGTGCTTCTTCCAGCCTGGGAGCACCAGCTAATGGCCCTGCAGATGCTGGACCCTACACTCGCACTGAAGGCTTCTGGTCCTACTATGAGGTACAGCAAATTCATTTAGTTACACTGTAAAATCGATTTTACGATATAAAAATTGTATGGATCCAAAATTTTAATTAAACTATTCTTTGTCACAGGAATAAATGAGGAAAGACTTTGAATGTTTGGTCATTTCTGTAGCCTGATCTAATGCTTTATGTTGTTGTATTTCCAGATCTGTGCCTTCCTCCCCAGTGCTTCTGTTGAATGGATCCCTGAACAGCAGGTTCCATATGCCACCTATGCTAGTTCCTGGGTGGGCTATGATGACAACCGCAGCTTTTCTTCCAAGGTAAGTAGAAGCTCCTGTATTACCTGGAGTTATAGTGACGTCATAAAATAAGAACTACGTTTTTTTTGTCTGGAGCTATTTTAATCATCTCCTTGGTTCTGATGTGGTCATCCTGTAGGTCCAGTGGATGACTGCCAACAACCTTGGAGGTGCACACGTGTGGACTCTGGACCTGGACGACTTTAGTGGATCTTTCTGCTCAGCTGGAGCCTATCCCCTCATCAACCACCTGAGGATGTCCATGGGTAATCACTCTGGCTCAGATAACATAGAAAGCTGGAGATGAGTGTACTGTGGTCGTATGTTTATCCTGTTACTAACCTTTCTTTCTCCACATCTGACTCTGCAGGGTTCCCCCCAAAGCCTACCACTACCCCAGCCCCCACCACTACCAGAGACCCTTTGGCAGAATTCTGCCGTGGCCGCCCTGATGGCCTGTATGAGAACTCAGCAGATAAGACTACGTACTTCCAGTGCTACATGGGAAACACCTATCTACACCGCTGCCAGTCTGGCCTCATCTTCTGGGACTCCTGCAAGTGCTGCACCTGGCCCTGAACCACACAAATGTGGACTACAACCTGAGTCAATTAATATATAAGATGTGTACTGTATTGTTGTAAAATCCCAGTGTAGGCTTCAGCTGATTAATCTCATGGTGCAGGGTTACAACAGGAACAGAAAGTAGACCAGTGAGAAATCTGTTGTGTCATTAAATAAACCATCTCATTACACAAGCCGGTGAAGGATACACCTGATTACATTGTACTTTTTATCCCGTGTTTTATAACATAAAGTGAACATTTTCTCCTACGGTATATGATTGCATGATCATTGTTGATGTTACAATATCACTTCTATAACACATAGCATCACCTTGATTGACTTTTTATTGTTTTAAAGTATGATGGAAGGCTGTTAGAACTGTTTGTCCCTGCTTTAAGAACAGCAGTGTAGACTGTATATGGAAAGATTCGGCCAGTTATTGCTGACAATAAATATAATTTTTTTCAAAATGTTCTTTTTCCAACTCTTCACACACTCGTTAACTTGGGTTTTCCCCACTGTTTCTGATTGCGAAAAGTTCTAAAGTTCAGTTCTACGCTGGGATCACACATATTTCTTAGTTTCTAGATGTTGATTATCCTTTTTGAATTAATAGACTTTTTGGTTTATTTTTTGCTCTTAATATTGTCCTGTCCAATACGATAGTTCTCTGGTTGTGCCCCACATTACTTTAAAACTGTATTCCACCAGTCCAGCAGGAACCTGGGGATCACCGTAGTCTCCTTGAAAGTTATTGGCCCATTTCCAAACTGCCTCTTATTTCTGCGGTTCTTGAAAAAATAAATTGTTGTTAAGAACAGCTGCTGCAGAGATTAACTGTATTTTGGAGAATTTCATACCATGGCACTAAGACAAACTCGTTTTTAAAAAAAGTCCCTCTAATGAATGCTGGTGCAGGTTAAGCGTTCAGGTCTGGTGTTGTCACTTGATCTTAGAATTCTATTGATGGACTGACACAGAATTCTGTTGGGTCTATTTCTATCAGTGAAAAACGTTTTGTGCTTCCAGCAACAACTAGAAGTTTTGAGTATGTTAGGCCCCAGTGGTCAGTTCTTTTCATTTTATATCCTTCCCACAAAATATCTCTTTTTGTTGTTATGCAAACAACACACAGTGGTGCCTCCCAATTATGCCAATGAAAACCCAACAGTCCCACTTTGAGCAAGCAGATGACAGTGGAGGACATAAACTTTAACAGAAGAAACCTGCAGCAGAACCAGGCTCATGGTGGACGGTCATCTTCCTCGACCGGTTGAGTGGAAGGAGGAGAGAGAAAAGAACAACAGGCAACAGAGATCACAAACAACAAGGAGCCGCAGACGAGGCGCTGGGCGGGATCGGAAGGCCCAATAACTGCAAACTGGATTCATACAGCTCAGGCCGAGGATACCTGCAGAAGGATACAGAGAGGACGAAGCACAACTACAGGACAGAGAAAACGAAGAGTTAATGACATGAAGTGGTAGCATAAGGGTGGACAGAGAGAGAGGAAAAGGAGGGAAGAGGAGAGGAGCTCAGTGTTCAGGTGAGGTCCCACAGCAGACTAAACTTATTGCAGCATAACTAGGAGACGGTTGAGAGTCACCCGAGCCCCCTCTAACTATAAGCTTTATCAAAAAGGATGGGACAATGGTTCCCGGGTGTCTTTGAGATAGGATGGGGCCTGATCAATTAGTGCTTTTTACGTGAAGAGAAAGATTTTACCGTAACGTTAGGTACATTAAATGAATTATCTACAGGAATTTCTAAGAGATATTTAAAATTGGAGAATGACAATCTTGCTTTTATCATCTTAGAAATATTGCAAAAGCTATACATACATACTTTTATTTCCTCATAGGCTGTTGATTATTGTTACAGTCTGTGTCTTCTTCAAAGACACTTAAAATCTCTACAGACTGTTCAGAACTTGCTAGACTACTAATTAAAATAGTGGAATACAGCCCCATTACACCATATGTTGCTTGTTAGTACAATTCAATTTGAGATCTAATTCCTTTGTTAGAAAGCTCATCATGACCTGGCTCCAGCTTATTTATTAATTCCACAGTCATCTGTTTAGTCTCTTTTAAAAACACATTTTTATCGGCTTTGTTTTCCTGATTTCATCTGAGCTGCTTTTTTGCTTTGGTTTAATTTTAATTTGTATGTTGTATTGTAACCATGATGTGACATTTTTACATAAAACTGAAGGCATTTAGTGCATTGTAGACCAACTAAGTCACAATCTGATGATGGACAACTAAACAGTTATGTTAAGTTTTCTGTGTAGAAGCAATGCACAAAGAAATTAAAGTGCTTACAAAACTGTATAGCTTTACAGTAAAGTGAGTGTAAAGGTCATATTTAAATCAGTATTATGATATTATTAGTGACTCCCTTTGTCAGGAAGAAGATATGTCTTCATCAGATTACCATGGTACTGGAAGTCAGTAGTACAGTATAACAAGCCATGGTCGCTATACACAACATTGTTTCTTCAATTTCATGTCACTTGCAAACTACTGCCAAATAAAATGTAAGACTTTAAAAAAAGCTTTGTTATCTGCCACAATCTGACTAAATTGATTCAGTCGAAGCATTAAGAAGTGAGTTAATAACTGGTTATTAGCAGGTTTATGAATGAATCTGGTTAATTGATGACTTTTGATTTGACTAACTTGAGACTTTATTTCTGCTGACAAGACATGAAATCTAAGTGCAAAACAATAAAAACAAACCTTGGAATACTGCAGGGAGACTGTGACAGGGCATGAGCGGCTTGCACTGCACACCCTTAATATTTAATTATTAGACTCACATTTATGTGTTTAGAGTGTGTTTTTAGAGGTTAAATAAGCCTGATAACATTACACTACTGGTAGATGTTTGACTTTTAATAGGTCACCTCATGATACTTACGTTACTTACTTAATGTCCTCATTATGTGAGATATGAGAAGCAGTAAAAAGGCTGAATAACAAAATCAAAGATCATGTTTATAAGCCTGGTATCAGTCTACATTGGGAAACAATGATAATCAGAAGATAACTGCTGTCGCAATAGTTCTTTGATTCCCCACACAAACACATTACTGCTGTATACTGCAAAAAGCATTTGCTCCTATTTGTCACACGATTCAGATCATCAAACAAATTTTAATGTTTTACAGAGTAAATACAACAGATGATGATTTGATGAATTCATGGTTCCATCAGTTACAGAAAGCCGTGCAGGTCCTGAAGCAGCAAAGCAGCCCTCAGACCATCACACTAACACCACCGTGTTTGGCTGTTGATATGATGTTCTTTTTCTGAAATGCTATTTCAGCTTTACACCAGATATAACGCCACACACCTTGCAAGGAGTTGAACTTCTCATCAGCTCACAGATTATTTGCCCACAGGTATTGGGGATAAACACAAAGTTTTTTGGCAAATGTGAACTGTTGAATCATGAACAATGACCTTAACTGAGTGGTACCCTGTGGAGTCCTCAAGTCGTTGAGTCGTCACTTGAAGACCCCACAGGGTTGATAAAGCTGCTACTCAGAATTAAGAAAACCTTACGGATGGGAGGCGAAACGTCTTCAAGAAAATAAAACAACTCACATACTCACACATTCACACAGCGATGCCAGAGCTGACCTGCAGCTGACATAACACAACTGAGGCAACTTAGGTTCAGTGTCTTGTCCTAGGACACTCTGACATATGACAGAAGGAGCCAAGAATCAGACCACCTAACCTTTGATTGGCTTGGTAGAGCGACCACTTGTGGTAAGGTTCACTGCAGTTCCAGGTTTTCTCCATTTGTGGATAATTGCTCTCACTGTGGTTCCCAGAGCCTTAGAAATCCTAAGCCTTTCCAGACCTTTACATTGTTTCTCATCCGTTTACTTTAGATCACGCCATGATGTGTTGCTTTCTGAAGTATTTTAGTGTGCTTCATTTTGTCAGACAGCTTCTATTTAAGTGATTTCTTCATTTAGTAGGTCAGACAATAATCAGGCCTGGTGTGACAAGTGAAATTCAGGTTTCCAAAAAATGGGATTGATCACAGTTCATTCATGATTTAGCAACAGAGGGCAATTACGTTTTCACGTATAGGGCCAAGCAGGTTTAGCTTTTTTAGCTTTTTTTACTTGAATATGTTCTAGGTTATCTTTGTTTGATGATCTGAACCATAGAAGTATGACAAATATGAAAACTAAATCAGGAAGGGGCAAATATTTATATAATGTGTAGGTTCTTAAACCCTACAGTGTAAAGTGCCCTGAGATGACCTGTGTTGTGGATTGGCGCTATATAGATAAAGCTGAATTGAATTGAATTGAAATACTAACAATAGTACTGTGTACAGGGTCCATCAAAAATAATTTGAAATTTACAAATAATTAGGGATGTTCGATATTGGCTTTTTTACCGATATCCCATTTAACGATGTTGTCTAACTCTTAATTGCCGTTACCAATATAAACCGATACCAATATATGCTGGGTTCCCACTCTTAAAAAAAGAAAAACGAATTCATTTTAGATAACTAACATCACATATCTCCTATCATGCATACTTAAACTTAAACATTATTGGAAGGTGTGTCAAACAAACAAAAATATCTCAAAAACTCTACCTCGGATTTGTCATATTTTGAGAGAGAGGAGAAGTAGCTGAAGAGTTCGATGTATAATGTGCGCATGGTATGTAAAAGTTGTGTCATTAAAAGAGTAAAAACCAATACTGATATTTTCCGATATTACATTTTAATGCCGATATCGACCGACAGTTAATGTTTTACATAATCAATCTTTTATACCCATAACCCATATAACTCACACAATGTTTCCTGGTTTCTTTACACTACAACAACATTTTGAGCATCAAGCACTTGCTGGTCTTACTGCTCACAGTGTAAACACAGAGGAAGAGTCACTCATGCTTGTAATTATAGCAAACTACTGAACGACATCATTGGTCCAAATGAACATCTTCTATACTTAGTTTCATTTTGGGGGGAAGAACGTGGATGGATGATCCTGTTTTATGTCTCTGATGTTGCATTGTTCAAATACGTCTAGCAGCTTCTGTTGACTGTTTATTGCTGGTTTTACACTGATGTGATATGGCTGAGGAATCAATGAGAAGTCGAGATGAAAGAGCTGGTTGTTATCAGTGATCACTGTGAACAGTGTCATATATCACTGGCTCTTGTGTAATACACTACAAGGTACAGGGAGGGTGTGACATCTAGCAAACATTATCTGTATATAATTGCTGTATTATTTTGTCAGGGCTGGTCAGCTAGCTAAAGTGCTTACAATTTGTATAGTGTGTGTACAATCCCGAATCCAAAAACGTTGGGACTCTTTGACATAAAATGGACATATAAATGTAAACTGGATATATAAAAATGATGCAATGATTTGCATCTCATAAACCCACATTCTATCCACAATATAACAGAAAACAAATGAAACGTTTAATTGTTGAAATTTTGAAACTGATGGCAGCGACAAAACTCAGAAAAGTAGGGACAACGCCATGTTTACCACAGTGTAGCATCGTCTCTTCTGGAAGCAGCCTGATCTTCTCCCTCATCACATAAACACTCACTGCAACTAATTAAAACCATTACACGTTTTACTGGCTGTTTTAAAAATCTCTAATCTAAAAGAGAAATCAGCCAGTCTCTGTCTCTGACGTTAAATATCTTGACCTTACAGATGAAGACGCTGGTATGCTGATATCTTCTAGATGCCAATGAATTTTTATATGACTCGCAGTGACGAGTATGAGCTATAATAATCATTTAAATGATCTAAAACATAATTGACCTGTGATAATAAGCATCCAGTGGTTTAGGATTAGACCATGGTGCAGTGTGGACAGTTTGGTGGACTGTATAATGTTTTTTAAGGTTTAATGTAAGTTTTTCAGTCTTCAGTCTGACCAAATTCCTGCGTATTAATAATGCTGGACTGGATGGATCAACGTTTAGAGCTTAGATTAGGTTTGGGACGTCAGCCGTTAATCCTCTTGAGAAGATCACTTATTTTGTGTTTTTGGAGTTATACATTTATAATTATTATATTATTAATAATTATATAATATACATTTCCATATAATTTATAAGCTTTAGATTAAACAAGGAGATCTATAGCTCATCAAAATGAGCTTGTACTCTAGGAAGGGCTGGTTTGTGGTGGCACCAAAGGTACAGTACAGTAGAGGGTATTATCAGCATAAAAAAGGGCATTACAGTGCTGAACTGATGAATATACTTGGGCCTAAAATTGATCCTGATTGATTCTGAAAATCAGTATCCTTAATTATTGGATTTTCACTGAGCAACACACACACAATGATTCAGTCAAGCAACAGCAGCTGATGACAAAAAGAATGTAACAACAAAGGGAGTAACATCATCAACAACTTTTTATGGGCCGATATGACCAAGATTAACAAGCCAAAGTAAGAAAGGATTTACTTATGATCCAAACCGTTAGCTTATCTGTAAAGCATGGTGAAGGTAGGGACATGGCATGGTGTTGCATGGCTGCTTCTGGAACAGGTTTACTAAACTTTATTGATGCAATAATTCATTATGATAGTAGCAGGATGAATAAAGAAGTGTACAGAAATATTTTGTTTGCTACCTATAAGAGAAATGATGATCCAGTACAAGTAGTACTGTAAGAAATCTCAGAGTTATCTTTTTCTCCTTTACCTTGTATATAAAATACATTTCTAGAAGTGATTTCTTTGACCTGAGACAAATCATTAAAACTGTCACAAAATGATGCTGAAGAACTAGTCCAATCATTTTTCACTTCTAGACTGGACAACTGTAACTCACTGCTAAGAGGATGTCCCCAAAATGCTGCAGCCAGAGTTCTGCCTGGAATTAGCAAGATAGGTCATATTTCTGTCTACTTTGACTCCCTGTAAAATCTAGAATAGAATTTAAAACCCATTGTGTACTCTGTCTTAGTTATTATATTTTTAACCAATGATCCAACTTGAGCAGCACTGGGCAATAGTGGAGAGAAAAAAACTTCCATTATTAGATAACCCCCCCCCCCCAAAAGAACAACAACAGCAACACAACATGCATCAGACCATACAGTGGCAGGTTGACACTGACTGCACACAGAACACACACATAATATCTGGACAGAGTGGTGGAAGCACAACCAGTCCCCCAGCAGAATACGTTTTTTTCACACAGGAAAGTTTAATAATGATGATGGGACATTTTCTCCATGAACTGCTGGCAGCAGCGTGGAAGACTTGTTATTTTTACTAGTTTTCAAAACGGTGCTCTATGAGCATTACGATTTATGAAGGCAGAAAGATACTAAGCAGACTTGGCTTTTCTTATTTACAGTGCTGTGAAAGAAATGTTTCCCTCTTCCTGTTTTTTTATTTATTTGCCATATTTGTCACATTTAAATGACTCAGACGAACTAATTTTAGTCTTTGCAGATCATGATCATTGATGTACAGTACAAACTGAACTGGTAGTTCATTTCCCAGCAATTCTAATCCGTACAGATCTTTGCCCAGTTTTACCAGGAAGTAGGGTGATTAGGCGCGTCAGCCAGACTCCCACCATGCCGAACTCTTATCTGCTGCACTTTACCACCAGCTATTAGTCATTAATGAGTAAAATATAAATCTGACCCAACTCCACCAACCTGTGGACTTTGCTGCTGTTCCTCTTGCAGAAAGGTAAGGAAATGCTTACATTGAAATGCAATCATTAGTATCTGTGTAGGCCCGCAGCTAAGAATTATTTTCTTATTAATTTACATTTGTTAACCAGTGACTTAGCAGATTGGATCACCAGAGAGCACAATGGCGAGACTCATCACTGGTAAATACAATTTTTCAATTCAAGTAATTTATAATATTTATTTATAGTTATTGTCTTTCTAATATGTTTAGCTTCTCCTCTTATTTTTGACTGTATTAAATGACATACAGATTATAATGAAATAATTAAAACAATGCTTCTATTGATAATAATACCAATAAAATAAAATATTAATTTCACATAACGATATAATTCTAATTCTACATCTTAGATCCAAGTTCTAATTCAGGAAAAACTCACTATAAAAAGAAACTGTATAAAACTTTCATGGTAAATGAACTATACCAACAGAAGGTTTTCTCCTGT
>JAUYWH010000022.1:1988982-2009298 GCA_034779795.1 Ctenopoma multispine | reverse complement strand
GTGGATTCCACTGTTGACAGAGCCTACGAAGTCAGCAAGATTTCACCGTGAGTTTCACTGGATTCTATATGTAAATGTTTACACTCAGAAAAGTAAGGTTTCCAAAAAGCTAGTATTTTGGTATCACTTTTAAATCAAAGAAAGGTAATTTTACATAAAGGACATGTGCAGGACATGCACGCGTAAGGACACTTTGATAGGAAACATGTCAAAAGTGGAATATGACTCCAGTGATAGGGTTAGGCTTTAAATGACTTGTTCTGTGTACAACTCCTACTGCTGATCTAAAAAGGAAACTTTTTAAAATCAACAGTCACTTTGACTTCATCAACGTCTTGACCTATGACTACCATGGATCCTGGGAGCCAATTACTGGACACAACAGCCCACTGTACGGCAGCTCTTTGGACAGTGGTTCACACATTCTCCACAATATTGTAAGATTCACACAAAGACACACAACAGACAGACATCTGCAAATGACACGTTTTGACGTAAATGTGTTATCATATTTGACTATTTGTTCAAAGTGCTGTTTAAGATGTTTTATCTCACTGCTGGGAGCAAACTTTAGGTTTCATGCACTAAATCTGATTTTCAGTAATTCTGCTAATACATTTAAAGCTGCATCAGTAACGTTTGGTTCACTCTGTGGCTGTAGCTCGAATAAAACGTACAGAAATGAGCTTTGATATCATGTTGAATCCAGATGCCATGTTTTTAGCAAATACTACTAATACTTATATACATATATTTCAATCTAGCTTTCCACCATCTTTCCACATGTTTATATAAATGCAGTGTTTAGTGTCTTGTTTAGTTGCGTCTTGGAAAATGCATCTTTTTAGCTAAAAAAAAAATCAATAAATAATAAGCTCAATGCCAAGAGTTGATTCACAGTTGGATTTGTAGTACTTGCAAAATTGGTATCTTACAGAGAAACATGTGATTCACTGTTAATCAAAACATTAAATGGAGATTTATACTGCACTGTTATTCCCTTGGTTGTTAGCAATCTTCTATATCCCACTGGCTGGAACTGGGAGCACCAGCGGAGAAGTTGTTGTTGGGTTTTCCTACCTATGGACGCACCTTCCGCCTTACCAGTTCTGCTACCGGCCTGAAAGCACCAGCTAACGGCCCCGCAGATGCTGGACCCTACACTCGCACTGCTGGCTTCTGGTCCTACTATGAGGTATGGTGCATTTACGTAATGCTCAGCTGGGATTAGGCTGACGGTCAGTAACTGACCAATAAATGACATCTGTGTTTACAGATGTTAAAGTTAAATTTATTTGTAATTTATAACCTGAACTAACCCTTAATGCTTTATTGTTCCAGATCTGTGACTTCCTCCCCAGTGCTTCTGTTGAATGGATCCCTGAACAGCAGGTTCCATATGCCACCTATGCTAGTTCCTGGGTGGGCTATGATGACAGCCGCAGCTTTTCTTCCAAGGTAAGTAGAAGCTCCTGTATTACCTGGAGTTATAGTGACGTCATTAGGTAACACATCCTGTTCTTGTGACCTGTAATCAAATATTCTTGTTAAGGCTGTGGCCTGAGCTGTGAACAAGAACGTCAGGCACACTATCAAGTGTTCTAGGTCTGTTCTGTAAGTTTATTTTAATCATCTCCTTGGTTCTGATGTGGTCATCCTGTAGGTCCAGTGGATGACTGCCAACAACCTTGGAGGTGCACACGTGTGGACTCTGGACCTGGACGACTTTAGTGGATCTTTCTGCTCAGCTGGAGCCTATCCCCTCATCAACCACCTGAGGATGTCCATGGGTAATCACTCTGGCTCACATAACATAGAAAGCCATCCCAGCTCAAAATAATGGCTTTTAACTTATTTAAGTGTATTATTAGCAATTGAATTCATCCATCCATCCATCCATCTATTATCTACCGCTTATCCGAGATCGGGTCGCGGGGGATGCTGGAGCCTATCCCAGCTGTCTACGGGCGAGAGGCGGGGTACAGCCTGGACAGAACGCCAGTCCATCGCAGGGCCGAGCAATTGAATTCTGAAAACAATTCTGAACAGAATTATGAATTTTAGTAGAATGTAGTGTAGTCATCCACTGGCCTAGCTTTTGTTTAGCCTGTTTATAACATGTATTTCTCTTGACTCTGCAGGGTTCCCTCCAAAGCCTACCACCACTCCAGCCCCCACCACCACCAGAGACCCCTCGGCAGCTTTCTGCAGTGGCCGCCCTGATGGCCTGTACGCAAACCCAGCAGACAAAACAACCTTCTTCCAGTGCCACGTGGGAAACACCTATCTACACCGCTGCCAGCCTGGCCTCATCTTCTGGGACTCCTGCAAGTGCTGCAACTGGCCCTGAACCACACAACATGAACATGGACACACACTAACTCCATGAATGTATAAGACACTGAAGTGTGTCAGTGTAACAATCTTTTGTGGTGTCAGCTTGTACTATACTACCGTAGGAACAGAAAGTAACCAATGAGAGCTTTGTTGTCATTGCAGTATTCTTCTTTGCAGATGGTTTATCTGCTTCCAAGATTCAAGATTCTTTATTTGTCACATGCATAGTTATACAAGTACAACACGCAGTGAAATGCACACGAATTAAAATAAACAGAACCATAAAATTACAAAACCCGATGAAAGATATGTCTGATGATTTCTCTTGAGTTTTATAAAAAAGTGAATAATTTCATATTGTATAAACAATTGCGTGATTAAAATAATTGATATCCTGGATTCATTCTTAATTAGAATAAATTAGGTTTGTCATTATAGTTCACTCCAAACAAAACACTCAAGCTCAACTATAATCTCTTGAAAGGAGCAATGCATTATTGCTCCAGCTGCTTCATTTCTGCATCACATCACTCACAACCTGGTTCTTCTCATTATCGGCCCCATGTTTGTACTGCATCCAAACATAATCCAGGTACAGTCTGTGGATGACTACATTCTGATAAACAAGACCGTAGTGTTAACTACTGCTGGAACATCTCTGATACTCTGCAGATGTTGGTATTACCATGATCAGATGTCATAAAGACATTTGGTATTTTCTAAATTCATTCCTGTGCTACTTCAGGAAAAAATCCTTCTGTGGGATCGATAAAATTGTTGTGTTCTTTCATATCTGGTGGCTTGATCTGAACTCGTACGTGGCTCCGTGTAAATTGTGTTACGTTACCTGTAGTTTTGTGAAAGGTTAGTCATTACAAACATTGTTCACGTGGTGGCAGCATTGAGTAAGATATAGTTATTCTGCCAAGACACTGCCAATTGCATGCTGGGCGTTCCTGTGTTTTTGGTGTACTACTGGAGAGTTATGTAGATATTGTAATTTGATTTACAGACTGTGTCCACATGCTACTGACCTATGTGTTTTCAGTTGACTAGTAAGGTAATATTAGTGTGTTTGAAACTGTATTTTATTCTGAGGTGGCTTAGTGTCTATGAATGATAGATGTATATTTATTTGTTTGGCCCTTGTATTTAGCTGACCCTCATACTGATAAATCAAACACGGAAAAACTCCCCAAAAACCCTTAACGGGAAAAAAACATGGATGAAACATCAATAAGAACAACAGAGGAGAGCGTCCTTATCCAGGTCTGACAACAATTCCCTCTGCTATTTATCTGTCTATGTTTTATTCTCTTTAATGACCTTAGATGGTTATACAATTGACTTGATATGATTTTATGAATTAATAAAATGAACCTTGAGCTTTTTATTCCATGTGGTCTAGAATACTGAACTTTGACTTATCATATCACCCCACCACCAAAACCCAGTCCCACTGGGGAAGTCATCAGAGTAAAAGTTTCATTCAGCCAAGTCTGTACATAAGGGTATTTACCCAATCACGTAAAACTAGTGTTGCAACATACTGGTTACCAGCTAGTGAACTTAAGACAGATTAAACATAAAAAGAAAAAATTATTAGACAATTACAATTACTACAAAATCTGCCCATAAGACTCCCAGTGGTAGACTGGATAATATTTTTAATAAAAAAATAGACTTGAATTCGACTTGATCTTGTTATTGGACTTATTGAACCTATTCACTTTACTGCACAAATAACTTGTACATCATCTTGCCATTTGCACTATTATCTACAGTAGATTGTTTAATTTGGATTGGATATTGTGGTTGTATATTTCATTTGATAGACTGTATTTATATATTGTATTTTCTCTTTTTTGCACCTTTTAACTTTTTAGATACATTTCACTGCAAGTTGTACTGTGTATGTGACAAATAAACCTCTTGAATCTTGAGATATAAATATATCTACAGCTCTGACCTATTTTGAGTGCTATAAAAATGTATTTCTTCTTGTTTCATGTCCAAACAAGCTTTGAACAATTGAATGATCATATGGATAAAATAATAATTTAAGCCATTCTCCTTCAGGATTCTGAATTAAGTAAAAAAGGTCTTTCAGCTGGTCCCTGCTCAGGGTCACCACAGCAGACCACTCATATTGATTTGATAAGGATTTTTACGCTGGATGCAACCTTCTCTACTGTGCTTTGAACTGGCACTAAGGAAGGACCAGGGTGCAATAGTTAACAATTCCCAAATGCTCTAACCACTGCTCCACCACCCCAGCCCGTTCTGTGGATTCTGTAACAGAATAGAACAGAATTCAGGTTTTGATCAGTTAGGACAATTGGTCCATATGTAATAGGATCACTGTCTGTTTAATTCACCTGTCCATAGATTCTCCCAACATGGTTGTCCAGGTGTGTTGTAGCAGAATTCAGATGATAGATAGTAGTGTCTCTCTATATATAGATACAGTATATAAAACACATGGGGGCAAATCCTTTATCCCACAGGCCTACTTGGTATTACATCACTTCATAAAATGCCATTATCATGTAAAGCTTTCATTTATTTATATTTAGTGCTTGTTCATCTGAAACTGTTTAGAATGAAACACACACAAAGATTTTGGGATTGAATATTTTTTTATAAACTCTAAATTTACAATAATGAGGGAGACATTATCGTGTGTTTTTAGAGCGCAAAGCCAATTCTTTGGTCAGATTCAATACCCAGTGGTGCTCTTTGACTTTCCAAATAGACTCTCGTGTGTATGTAGATTGAGTTATTGTTTAGCATATGTATCTGGTATATGCCTTGTCATTAAAACTCATGTCAATGTGTACACTTTCTTTATCAGTAATAGACGACTACTTCTCACTTGAATAGCAGAGAATATGCAAAGGGATCATATCATTTTGCAATAAATGACATTGTTCATGAGAAAACAAATAACTTGTTGACTTGCACCATTGAACATCCTCCATACCATCTGCATAACTCAAAAGTTGTTGCATGCATCTAATCACATGTGCCAGTTCACATAAACGCACTAATAAATAACTCAAGGTTATTTAATTAAGCCACTGAGATATTTCCTAGAAAGATCATTTACTTAAACCATTAACTCTATGGTGGCACATTTTTTGTAGAGAGAGACAAAAAGATAGTTGTATCAGCACTTTTTAAAATCTCTGTTGCACAGTTCTTAGACAGTAGTTGGTAGTTTCAACTTGAAAACATGAACATGAAGCAGTTGTAGCTAGATAAATGTTTATGAGACAGGAACTGCTCCTGCAGTGATAAGATCCGTCTTCTCTCTAAACTGGACCGACTTCGAGGACTTTGGCGACTACTCATTATGAAACCGTTCTGAAAAATACAAAACTCTGCACAGATACTGTACACTGTCACACCCAAGACATGCAAAGGTTACTTATATAATTGTCTTATCAATAAAAACATTAATAATTAATTTTTCTCCATTGTATTATCAGATATGTTGTAATATTTACTAATAACAATATAGCATACAGCTTGTTATCTTCCTTAGCTTTTGACTACAAAGGCTAGATAAAATAATCTAGATGTTAGCTGTAAATGTTACAGTGCAGCAGATTTATGTACAGTTGATTGATATGTGTGGTGAACCTAAAGTGGCCAGCTTGTACGTGTAGAGACATGTCCTTGGGAGAATAAGTGCATATAAAACACTGCCTCAGTGGAATTTTTACAATTTGAGAAATGTGCTTATTTGCATTCCTTCTAAGAAACTAATGAATCCCATGTCAAGCTTTGTACAGAGACAGAAGTGTAAGCATGCTGTGGCTGTATGCCCTTGTTGATTAATGAGGTAGTTCACATGCATGTCTGTCCAGACTCATATGTGGACATTTGTGCCAGAAGATCCTGAAATATAGGCTTTTTTGAGACGTTGCTCTCTGGTCTATAACGATCAGAACTATAAGAAATTAAATAAACAGAACTAGACTAAAGCAATGTCAACTTGTAAAGTTGCAAAACTGTTGTTCAATGCTTACTTTACCATGGACCAATCCAAAAAGGTGTGGTGCTAGTTTTGAAGAGGAGATACAGTCAGATATTTCATAACAGTGAACCCTTTTCAAGACACTTGTGACCATTGTGTTAAGCAGAAGGGAAGAATTTCAAATGAAGTCTCATGAACCTGTGTTGTTTGCTGGAATCACAGGACAGATTTGTTTTGCGCTTGAAATGACTCAATTAAAAACATACTCACAAGGCTGACTGGTGTACAGTATGTGTGCCATGTCCAAATCTGTCCAAAGGAAACTTGACTGCTATTGTAACACATCTTAATTCCAGATATAAACAGGGTCTCTGTTGTCTAAAAATGTCTTCAGCGTTCAACCTTTCTGCTTTCTGAGACCTGTCTGACACTCACATGTGGACCCACCTTTTCTGTTAAGCCATGATTAGCCTGCTAATGCCTTGGGCTCATGGAAAATGATGTTCTTTAAAGGCTGCTATAAAGCTAAATATTGTATTAACAGCAATATTAGATACTGAAACCTACCCTACAGCACGATCTCTTCTTAGTAATATCTATTTTGATTTGAGTGGAAACTAATTCTACAACATCTGCAGGTGATGAACAGAGCAGAGCCAAACGTATGTTATGACCTAATCAATTTGGTATGTTTGTGGCACTTTACCATAAACTACAGCTTATCATCATCTGTCAGTTAAGGTCTGATGTTACTTATCTTATCTGTCTTTGTACGTACAGTATACTTTACATATCATTACTTTTGGAGATATTGCAAAACTAATATTCCCTCTTTCACAATGGAATAAGTATATAAGAAGCTGGGAAGCTCATAAGCATTGGTTCCTTCTGTGATCCCAAGGTAAGCTTGGACTAAGAGACCGTAGAGGTTTTGCACTTAAATGTGTGATTTGCTTCTGATTGTGTTTCTAGGAAATTAAATGAAATAGACAAATGTAAGTAAAACAAACTCATATATTTGATGGCAGACATTTTGCCTTGTTATGGAAGAAAGACACAAAGGTGGAACAGGTCCATCAATCTTGATTTTCTACAGAACAAGCTCTAAACTGTAATATTGGATTTCATTGCAATCTGTAAATCCCCAAGATGAAATTATTTTATTGAAATTGTTTTTCTTTTTTTGTCATTTGTGTCTTAGAAAAAGGAGACTTGTAAATTCAAGATGACCAAACTCACTATTCTTGCAGGTAAATCATGCTTTAGATCACCATGGTGCCTCTATGACAATCTACTGTAAATTATTATGTATTTATTCTGTTCATTCGTGAATGTAAATAATTCTGTAATGTTTCTTCTCCTCAGGCTTGTGCCTGCTGATGTGCCAGCTGGGTAAGTTCAAATTTAATAAAACACAGGTTCACAGTTCTTTAAGTCTGTCTTAAAGCAACAATCAGGATCCCAGATGAACTACTTGTTGTAGTCATTCCTCTTCTTCATACATGCAATGAAGAGATTGCTTATTAAAAACCTTTGCAATGGAAGTGATGTGAATCCACATCCACAATTCTGTTATTGTGAGGCTTAAGAAGTACGAGTTTATTAAATCAAGTGGACATCTACCAAAGCTAAAGACTGTTTAGTGTGAAATTCCTTCAAGAATTTTTTTTTTTCTAAAAATCTTAAATCAGTTTAACCTGCAGGCACCTGACTGCAAACCTGAACCTTTAAGTGTCTGAAAATAATAGAAATGATTTTCGTTGCTGATCACAGCCTATTTACTGTCAATTATCCCTAGCAACTGCCTCCCAGATGGTGTGTTACTTCACCAACTGGTCCCAGTACAGACCTGGGAATGGGAAATACATGCCCCAAGATGTAGATCCCTTCCTGTGCACCCACCTGATTTATGCTTTTTCCATCATCAACAACAAAAATGAGTTGGTTACCTATGAATGGAATGACGAGACCCTGTACAAACACTTCAATGGGCTGAAGAGCAAGTAAGAATTTGTTCAATTTGTCCAGTTTAGCTTTACAGACACAAATATTGTGTATTATGTAAATTACATTTCTTCTTCTAAGGAACCCCGACCTGAAGACATTACTGGCTGTTGGTGGATGGAACTTTGGCTCAACTCAGTGAGTATTCTTAGCTTGTTTGTCCAAATGGTGCTTCTTTAAAACAATTCAAGCTCGGTGTACATCAGATAAAGATGATATGACAACATGAGAAACTGTGCATTTTCATATATGTGCTGGTACTCCAATAATGGCCAAGTCTATCCAGGAAGAACTTGGACAAAGGTTGGGAAAAAGGTCACATGGTAATTATGGTATAATGTTGGCTCCAGAGGTATAATACCATCAGTACAACAACAAAGTCATACTCATCATTGAACTGCTCTCATCTCTGAGTTTTTCTTTTTTAACAATGTTTAAAATGTTTTCATAATTCATACACTAATTCATTTAAGTAAACTGTTCCTTCTTTGCTGTTCACTCAATTGATGTTGTGCTACCTTTGGATGTTATGTGTCTGTTTTTGACCATTTCCAAGCACGAAATATTAATACTAACAGCAAACATATATCTCCTGACATCACTGTTGTCGTGTACTAGTGAGTTCAGTGAGAAATAAACATACTGAATTTTTCAAGACAACAGAACAAGAGGTTTTGAGGTTGGATTAATTGTGAAACAAGGGACTTGTGGATAAGGGAAATAGTGGCCTGACTCTCTCTGGGTCATCATTTATGCTATGATCAATTCTCAGTTGCTGCAAGAAGTTTTCATGATCATTTGCTCAGATGCATTTGAAGATCATGTTCATGAGTACCACTGAACCACAAATACATTTCCCTAGGTTCACCATCATGGTTTCCACTCCAGCCAACCGTAAAACATTCATCCAGTCTACTATCAAATTCATGAGGACTCATGGATTTGATGGTCTGGATCTTGACTGGGAGTACCCCGGATCTCGTGGAAGTCCACCAGAAGATAAAAAGAGGTTCAGTCTGCTCTGCAAGGTGGATTAAGAACTCAAAAGCCTTAGCAAACAGATATTCTGTATTAAAACATATTTTAGAAAGTGTCTCTTTTGTTTCCTTGTTTTGCAGGAACTCGTTGAAGCCTACGCAGCTGAGGCCAAGGCCACTGGAAATCCTCAGCTCATGCTGACCGCTGCAGTATCTGCTGGAAAGGGAACAATTGATGCTGGATATGAGATTGCTGAGATTGCCAAGTGAGTGTTCTTTCTTGAATGCATCTTGAAAGAGAGACGTTCTGCAGCGGTTTTTGAATTGGCATTGTTTATGTTTTTCCCTCCTCCTGTCCAGGTACCTGGATTTCATCAATGTGATGACCTATGACTTTCACGGAACTTGGGAACAGTTTACTGGACACAACAGCCCTCTGTTCCGTGGTTCTCACGACTCTGGTGACCTTATCTACTTCAACACAGTAAGTAGACATCTGAAAATGAACTTGAGGGCCACCTTTCAAAGAGTTGTATGTCACCACTTCCATCACTATTTGTAGGATTATGCCATGAAGTACTGGAGGGACAACGGCACCCCAGTGGAGAAGCTGAGGATGGGTTTTGCTGCTTATGGTCGTACCTTCCGTTTGACATCATCAGACACTTCTGTTGGAGCCCCAGCTAGTGGCCCTGCATCAGCTGGTCCCTTCACACGTGAAGCTGGATTCTGGTCCTACTATGAGGTAAAGTTTAAATAAAGTGATATCAAAAGAAAAAGAAATCTGGTGCTCACAAGATAAGTTTATGGTGCATATTAAGTATTAAGTATTTAATGTACTAACATTGTACATCTGAGTGTCAGATTGGTCTCTTATGTTATTGTGTGCAAATGTCAATACAGGAATTATGATTTATGTTAATCTTGGAAATGATCTGGTGTGCATGAGAATTTCCTTTTTTGCATATGTCCTTTTAGGGTCTCCATGAGATTACAAAGACCATAGAACACGCTATAAAAAATCAATGGCATGTTTATTCTTTGTTCTTTTAGATCTGCACCTTTCTGAAAGGCACTACTGTTCAGTGGATTGATGACCAGAAAGTCCCATATGCCACCAAGAACAACGAGTGGGTGGGCTTTGACACCAGGGAGAGCTATGAGATCAAGGTAGGTGGTGCATCAATACACAGCGATTAGAGAATCATTGAGGGTGTAATTCAAGCCAGAGAATTAATTCCTCCTACTTCTAGTTCACCTGTCTTCTTGTTCAATCCGCAGGTCCAGTACATGAAGAACATGAAGTTTGGCGGCGTCTTCGTGTGGGCCTTGGACCTGGATGACTTTAAAGGGGAGTTCTGTGGGCAGGGAGTCTATCCTCTGCTGTCACATCTGCGCAAACTCATTGGTGTTGGTAAGTCTTGTTTTTCTCCTTTTTATTAGCCAGCTTTGTATTCCTAGCTTGTTAGGGATAAGACAACCATAATGAAGTTATTATAGTAAAGTTTGTGTGCAGGTTTTTGGGAACTAGATACTAGGTACTTTTATGCTAATCAAATATGACCTTTTAGTATAATGTTTTATGCTTTACTTCTTTCACCTCTCACAGAGCCTCCTTTTCCGTCAACCACAACAAAGAAACCTGGTGTTTCTACCACAGCATCAGTCACTAACACATCCACCAAACCCGTTACCTCTGCTGCACCAGCTTCCACAACCACTCGCAAACCCAGCACCACCCTTGCTCCATCCACCAAGACTACCACCCCTACTCCAGGAGTCGACTTCTGTAAAGACAAGCCAGATGGCCTATACGCCCACCCAAATGACAAGACCAGATTCTACTCGTGCTCAGGTGGCAAAACTTATCTGAAGAATTGTGGAGTTGGCACTGTCTTTGACGATAAGTGCAAGTGTTGCATATGGCCTTAAGTTAACAAGCTCAGGGTCTGTTGTTTTGTTCTTTTTTCACCATAAAAAGCTGTAAGACTGTGTAAAGCCTGTACAAATTTTGAAAGTGAAAATTGAAAAAAAAACAATATATTCCATATGAATAAAAGTGTTGTGATAACTTAAATCGAATTATGTTTTTACTTTACACTACGTATTGTACATTGGTAATTATTATATATTACTTATAGTAAATGCTGGTAGCAGTGCATATTAATTTCCCATGTTTATTTGACACTTGCATCACATGTTAAGCCCTTAGGGTTATTATTACTATTATTATTAAAGGGTTGAACACAAAAAGGTGCTTTATGTAAATAGCTGACAGGTGAGCTGTTTTCACTGCTCAGGTTTCCTGCCGTAAAACAATCCTCCACCACTTCCACATTGTACAGATACCATAAAATACTCAGAACACCAGCACACTTAAATCTCAGAGGTTTTTAATAAACATTACTATAAATGTGCCAGAGTCAGCTAAAGGGTTAGTTAAGCTATGCAGATTTCTTCAGATCCATTCATGAACTGATTCAGTTTTGATCGTCAGAGGTCAAAAGTCCAAGCTCACTCTGGCCCCATGTCCATCCTCTCTCGTGAACATGATATCACGGGAGTGCCTGGAGGCTTTCTGCACATTACACACAAAGTTCACTTGGTGTCAGGGATGGTGGTCAAAGTGACCTCAGGTCTGTCCTATCCATCCTTCGCATTCTTGTGAACGTGATCTCACTGGAAAGACTTGAGGTTTTGTTCAAATTTGGCACAATCGTCCACATGGACTCAGTTATCAACTGATGTGATTTTGGTGGTGAAAGACTAAGCTCTTCCTGACATTTCATTACATGTGGCACAAATGTCCACTTGGCATAAATTTACATACTGAAGAATACTGTAGATAGAATACTATAGTACAGTATGTAAAACACTACAGGCTACATTACAAAAACATTTTCTTGTTGTTCATGTTTAATAGAAGCTTAACAATATTTATTTATTTACTTCATCCTCTGAGGTTCTGTTGTTTTGTTTGTCACCCACTGTTGTAGCTTTGTATACATTACATATTACATATTGTAATATTGCATGTTACATTATAGACTCAAGAACAAATGTACATTATCAGTCACTGTGGAGTTTTTCTGTCTGTTTTCAGCATTACGTTTATGTTCTGCCTGTACACCAGTTTTAATTGTACTCAGGCAAATGATATGGGTGTGTCAGTATCTGTGTCACAGTATGTCTTGGATGATCAACGTCTAGAATATGTTACCTAATATTTGGCATTACCTGTCGCCATATCACACATGCCCTTCAGCACTTTTTAAACAGTCTGGAGCTTGGAAATAGGGAGCAATAAAAAAACATAACACTTTCTGTGTTAAAGGACCAATTTGCAGTTTCGCCAGTTGCAATCAATCGATCAATACTGAATTAAAGTTTAAGATGATTCTGTTAAGGACAATGCAAAGGCAGTTTTGGATTTACCATAATAAAGTTTTAAAGAGAAAAGGAATTTAAAGACATAACAAATTTTTCACATGTCATTTAGATTTTAATTAGTCATTTAATAATGTAATTCATAGAAATAGCAGTAGATAATGTGAATGAACAGATGGATGTGGATCTCATACTAAACTGACTAAGATCTCCAAACAAAAGTTAAAATTAAAAACAGTGTTTTGTGGCAGGGAGGAAAGAGAGCTGAACTGTCAACCTTACATCATTAAATGTGTCTTTACAAGCATCATGGGTACGAAAATTGTCAAGTTGACTTCAAACTCAAAAAACACACCTTGAGCTTCCAGAACAGCTTCGGTGCTCTTTTTGTACAATTATGCAAGCAAGCATTCAACCACAGTGGAGGGAAAACACCATTTATTAAAAACACTTTATCTCAGTTGATGTTTTTATAATGTGTTACTCCAAAATCATCCGTTCATCAGAGACAGCTTAATGCAGTCATTGCCAACATTTATTTTAAGACTGTGTTAATACTTTTGCTCAAGTGTTGAAATGTGGGTCACCTAATACAAACGATGCTATGTTCTATAATGTTTAATGGATCAAATGTATATAGCATAAAATAAAAGCTAAAACCCTGAACCTTCATTACATATATGTGCATCTTTCGATCTTAAACCCAAATGCCTTTGGTACAGCAAACGCAAACAAATCACTATTGCTGTTCAAATACTTTCAGAAGACACTGTATAAAGGGCATCAAGCTGAAACTAATTTAAAGCCCCTGACTCTGGTTAAACCTTCAAACTAAGTTTAAAACATTCAAACTATGAGTTGATGAAAATATCAACACAGAATAAAGGATAATACACAGTGCTTCAATGAAGTCAGGCTGCACAGAAAGGTTCAGGATTGTCAGTGACGTGTGACTTAGACTCATCGCTGATGATTTCTGTATTAGTTATATAAGTAAATACAGCCAAATATAAGCCATGCCATTCCACTAAATGTGAAGTCCTTGGTATTTCTAGAACCTACAGGGGCTCCCATGTTTTGTGGCCACCTTATTTTACGTGGCTTGTTGAACATTGTCTGTACCAGGATGCACCAGCCGGCTTCAAACTTATCTCCTTGTGGAGATTATTGATTAATGTGGAGCATAAAAACAAGCAGCCAGCTGTGGAACATTGTGATGGCCAACGGTCATGGCCGGTGCTCAACAAGTGGGAGAGATAAAGCAAACTGTAGCTGATAATCTAACATATGAACTAGAACATGAGAGTCCATACCTGTGTTAACCTCCTACATCTCTGTTTATGTTCGTCTGTTTTGATCAGGACACGTTTATCACTGGTTACTTTAGAGAGAATTTGAATTAATTCTATTTTATATAGAAAGGTGCATGCTTTAATACATGCTTTAAAAGTCTGTGTGCTTGTGTTCATTCATTTATTTATTTGTCTAAATTTGTTTAATAATTACTTTATTATTGTACATTGTTCAATTGCTGGGTTCCATGGATGATCCACTGGACACATAAACACAGTGTATTGAGAACTGAGCATCTCTGTCACTCTCTGTCTCTTATGTAAACTATTTAGTAATGGCAGTCAAGCAAAATAAAACAGTTTACGTAGTAACGTTCCCAGCTTTATTCATATTTGTTTCATGGTTTCACTTGACACTGACTTTCTTATTCTTGATATTCTTTAAAAAAACATATCAGTTTTGAGTCCGTTTCATATTTATTAGTATGATAAATTTATAATTTTCCTTGTCACCCTGACAACAGTATAATGCTTGTGTAAACTAAATAAAACATCAGGACTGTATTCCACAGTCAAAGGTCAGTTTGATTTTGATTAATGTGATACTGAGCAAAATGCCCACTGACCTAAATTACATCCAGGCTGTGTGATGGGTTCATGTCGAGTGCTGCAGTGAGTAAATTATTGTCCACATATGGTTCAGACTTTGCATGATCTTATCAAAACACGGTCTAATAATCATCACATTTATTGCCCCTATTCATCAAAGGCTGCTATACTTCCTCCTTTCTCTGTGTATAAAAGGCCAAACTGCTGCTGCTGTTTGGTCTCTCATCCCAACCCAAGGTGAGTTTACAAGAGAAAACTGCCCCTCTAAGTTATTTTAATTCTGCTCCGGTCATAGACCCTGATTCACATTTTGTCTTATACAGTGAAGCTGTCACAAGAGAAATCAAGATGACCAGGCTCACAGTTCTAGCAGGTATTGTCTTCATCCCGAGGTGCATGTATATATTATCCATGTATATCCATTTCTTTAACCCCCTTCTTTACACTCTTCAGGCGTATGTCTGGTGATATTCCAGCTGGGTAAGTATCATTTGATTTGTTTGATTGATCTGTCATTACTGGAATCAGTGCTTCTTTAACTTCCTTTATTTCAACACAGGTTCTGCCAGCCGCATGGAATGCTACTTCACCAACTGGTCCCAGTACAGACCTGGTGAGGGCAAGTTCATGCCACAGGATGTGGACCCCTTCCTTTGCACCACCCTGATCTATGCCTTCTCAATCATCAACCATAACAATGAGCTGGTTACCTATGAGTGGAATGATGACGTCCTCTACAAATCTTTCAATGCACTGAAGACTAAGTATGGGGCCTCAGTTGAAATATCTTATTGTGGGGTTATAGGTCAGCCTGTGCAGCAGACGTTCAGCTCACAGTGCTCTACATTTAACACTTAAGTGGGGACTTCACTGACCGAACCCTGAAGATGGTTCCTAACATAAAATGCAAATGTACTACTTCTACTTATGCCTGAATGATTGTTCTAAAAACATCTTCACAAGCAACTGCAGGCTTGTAGAGTTTGATGGTGATCTGACCTTCCTGTTGTTTGCAGGAATCCTCATCTGAAGACCTCTCTGGCTGTTGGTGGGTGGAACTTTGGCTCAGCACAGTGAGTAGCATCTTAAATTATAAACACAAGTTAGCTACATTCCTGAAACAATATGAGCCAAATGTAAGCAAAGTATAATTTTGTGTTTGTTTGTATGTATTTAATCCAGCTGACGTCTAGAGATTAAAATTGTATTAATAATTAAACAGGTTTAGAAGTATGTATATAAAACGAGATATAATATGTTTACAACTGTTAGTCTTTAGGCACCATTCTTACCTAAAACTACCATCACAATCAGAATCTGAAGTTATTGGCCATGCACATGTGAACATCTGTCTTCAGCTGATGGTGATGGCTAAATCACACAGTAAGGAAAAAAAGAACAAAAAAGAATATCACAAAAATACACAAATACAAAAATTGTGCTGTGGCAAATATACAGAATACAGATTTGGTGGATGGGGTTAATTACCCTCATGTATAAATACACATGAATTATTCTGATATACAGATCAGGTGGATGAATTGGTACAGATACATATTATATATTATATATAATACAATTTATGTAATCAAATACAGGCGTGTCCAAATAAACTATTAATAATCAACTGTTTGATTAGTCATTTTGGGAGACCTACAGATACAGTATTGCTATGAAAGCTCAATCTTTTATGAGGGTGACACAGATTATCTAAACCTAGATAATAACAGAGCTCAATGTTCTGTGCAGGTTCTCCATCATGGTATCTACTGCAGAAAACCGCCAGAAGTTCATCCAGTCTTCTATAAAATTCCTGAGGACACATGGATTTGATGGTCTGGATCTTGACTGGGAGTACCCTGGTGCTCGTGGAAGTCCCCCAGAAGACAAACAGAGGTTTACTCTGCTCTGCAAGGTGGGTACAGACCTCTTTTGCAGGTCACAGCTACCGTGATGTTGTACATATTTTTGACTTTCTCTTCTCTGTGTACCTGCAGGAACTCGTTGATGCCTATGCAGCTGAGGCCAAGGCCACTGGAAATCCTCAGCTCATGCTGACCGCTGCAGTGTCTGCTGGAAAGGGAACAATTGATGCTGGATATGAGATTGCTGAGATTGCCAAGTGAGTGTTCTTTCTTGAATGCATCTTGAAAGAGAGACGTTCTGCAGCGGTTTTTGAATTGGCATTGTTTATGTTTTTCCCTCCTCCTGTCCAGGTACCTGGATTTCATCAATGTGATGACCTATGACTTTCACGGAACTTGGGAACAGTTTACTGGACACAACAGCCCTCTGTTCCGTGGTTCTCACGACTCTGGTGACCTTATCTACTTCAACACAGTAAGTAGACATCTGAAAATGAACTTGAGGGCCACCTTTCAAAGAGTTGTATGTCACCACTTCCATCACTATTTGTAGGATTATGCCATGAAGTACTGGAGGGACAACGGCACCCCAGTGGAGAAGCTGAGGATGGGTTTTGCTGCTTATGGTCGTACCTTCCGTTTGACATCATCAGACACTTCTGTTGGAGCCCCAGCTAGTGGCCCTGCATCAGCTGGTCCCTTCACACGTGAAGCTGGATTCTGGTCCTACTATGAGGTAAAGTTTAACTGAGACCGGGTTCAGAAAGTATTTAGAACCCTTCACTTTTTGAACAATGTGTTTTAGAAATTGTCCATCGGTCTATACATAGTAATCTATAATGACAAAGTGAAAACATAATTTTAGAAATATTTGCGAATGTATTATGTATAATGTGTAAAAATTAAACAACTGGATGCGTAATATGACCCCTTTAATTCTCCTGGGAACACTGATAGCTTTGCAAAGCTATCATCAGAAACATGAACCTCCTACTCCTACAATTCGGACACAACAAAATGTATGAACACCTTTTTAAAAGAGAGATTTCAGAGTGTAAAATTACCAAAATTTTAATTGTTTAAAAGATAAATTAAAACCATAACTGTGAAAACGATCTGTGTCAATTACACTGAGAATAATGAGATGAACTCTTATCATGTTGTCTATGGTCTAGATTTGTAACTTTGTGAAGGACACCAAGATACAGTGGATTGATGACCAGAAAGTCCCCTATGCCACCAAGAACAGTGAGTGGGTGGGCTTCGACACAAGGGAGAGCTATGAGATCAAGGTAGGTGGCACAAAGCTTACTAACTATAACTTAACTTAACTTATTAAACACATTCCCAGTACAAACATGGAAGTTACAACAACTCTGTTTCTTCTTGCCTGAATAGGTGAGCTACCTCCAGGAGCAGAAGTTCGGTGGTGCCTTTGTGTGGGCCCTCGATTTGGATGACTTTTCAGGGCAATTCTGTGCACAGGGCAAACACCCTCTGCTGTCTCACCTTAACAAACTTCTTAATATTGGTAAGTTTATAAAAAGTTTCTCACTAAACGTTATTTCGTTAGGAATTTCAAATATTAATTTGGACTCCATCACCATGAAGGCCATGATAAGATCCTATAAATGTTTGTGTGTTGCGATGACATAGTCATAGCCATGTTCTTAACTACAAAGTCAATTAATTATCTATACAAATACTGAGATTGAGATTAAAATGGTATTTTAGTCTAAATATATACTATACTCTGTTAGACTTGAGAATAACCCACTCTCTCAGTAATTTATTGGAGTAATAAAGTAATGTAATACACTACTGTCCTGTTCATTAGATTCAGGAATAAATCTTCACAGACCATTTTGACTCATTCAAACCACCATTTGGTAACATACTTTTCCTCTTCCTGTCCTGTCCAGAGCTGCCCCCACTGCCCCCGACCACCACTCCTGACCCCAGTGCTACCACTAGATCCACAACCACCACAACCACAACAACCACCCACGCTCCAGGAGATGGCTTCTGCAATGGAAAACCCGACGGCCTGTACCCCCACGCAGAAGACAAAGCCAGCTTTTACATGTGCTCTGCGGGCATCACACATGTGATGTCTTGCGGGAATGGATCTATCTTTGACGAGGCATGCAAGTGCTGCACCTGGCCCTGAGTCGCAAGTGGAGACTATGTATAACAATTGATGCAAAAGTCAGCTATTAAACAGGCTGCAAAAGTTCTCCTGAGCTATTATTTACCTAGAGGAGTCTATAATTAGTGTATAGATAGAATATATTTTATTTTAGAAGAAAAGACTTTGACACAAATTGTTGAGTGCTGGCTCATCATTTCAGTCAGCTTTTTAATTTGAATCTACTTGTTGCTCGTTACTTTGTTCCCTTACCACACAGTTTAACTGCAGAGATATAGAAGCATGTTTTTTTCAGCACTGCTGTCAGTACAGATACACTGTCGAGACATATACTGCAGTTCACGTATATTTCTTTATTATCAGATAAATAAGCTTATGATGCAGTATGTCACGTGAAAAATGATTTCTGTGTCTGTTAATGGTGTGACTGTGATGAACTGTGATCTATGTTCAGTACAAAACACAAAGTGCAAAATAACTTCAAACACAGTAACTCGATACATACACATAACACACATAACATATATGAAACAGACCTCACACCGTCATCAATTAATTAAAGGATAAAGTCAGACATATTGTATATTTGTACTATTTTTAACAATTCTCATTACAATAAAGATAATGTCAGAACAACCATGAGGTTTTACTTCAGAGCTGGAAAAGATAAATAAATAAAGGATTCTAAGAAGGCATTTTTCATAATGAAGAAAGGTATCCTCCAGTGTGCCTGTGTGTCTCTTGTAAACGTTCTCCCTCACTGGTACTCAAACCACTTTACACTGCTTCTCATCCACCCATTCACACACATAAACACACACACAGTCACACACCGATGATTGCTCTACCTCCTAATATGTTTTGAAGAAATACTGGATGAAAATATTCCACTTTCTATGGAGATAGAGGAAATACTATTAGGTAAAATGTCTGAGCAGCTTTCTCAGCAGGATGATAAATACTTAGAATAGCAGCTCTAAACAACAGAAGTGTAAAGGATATATGGAACCACATGAAATATGAGTTTATTGATTGTTTGGTCAATAATACATATTTAATAAACATCTATACGCAGTAGGTAACGACACCCGACTACGCCAGTCAGACATCACTAAAATTAACGTTGCATCTGTGTGTAACTATGCAAAAACAATGTCGGACTCTGTAGTTTTCTCTGGTCCCCTTTCTAATCTGATCAGTGATGACATGTTTAGCCGCATGTCGTCATTTAATCGCTGACTGTCCAGGTGGTGTCTTGATAATAACGTGGGCTACATAGATAACTGGAAAACGTTTTGGAGAAAACCTGGGTTGATTTTAAGAGACGGCATCCATCCCACTTTGGACGGTGCAGCTCTTATATCTAGAAATGTGACAGAGTTTATCAGACCTCCTAAACCCTGAGCTTCTCTACTGCTGTCACCCCCCCAAAACTATCACCACCCTATAGAGAATGTCTGCTCCCCATCCAGCTAAGAGGAGTGAATGATAAGAACCTGACAAAAATAAAAACTACTCCTTTTACAGAACAGACTAAAAACAGAACAGTTAAATGTGGATTATTACATATCAGATCTCTCTCGTCTAAATCCTTGTTAGTAAATGACTTGATAAGTGATCATCACATAGATTTATTTAGTACTTTACTTTACTTTAGTTCATTTGGCAGACGCTTTTATCCAAAGCGACTTACAAGGAGACACAAGCAAATTAC
>JAUYWH010000022.1:1968312-1983810 GCA_034779795.1 Ctenopoma multispine | reverse complement strand
GTCCTATGGACAGATTCCCCCACCTGAGCTGTAGATCTCTGCAGCTCGTCCAGAGTCACCATGGGCCTCTTGGCTGCTGTTTTTTAGTCACTCAATAAACACATGCATGTCTACAATGACTGTCCTTCTGACTGAAATGTTGTTGTTTCATTTGATCTACAGCAGCAAGAGGAAACCAAACAATGGTCAGTCTGCAGTGTAGCTTTGGAATCTCTCAGACATGTTTCATTAAGATGCTGGAGAGTTACTCTTTCTGAAATATTGGAACCTTTAGGCTGGTTATTTGTTGAGGAATTTAATGGTTCCGTAAAAAAACAGTTGGCGGCGACAGAGATCCGACAGCAACTCGACAGTAGAAGAACAAAAAGCAGAAGAAGAAACTTAATAGTTTTACTTCCGGGTCACATCCACGTAGCGTCATTTCTGTGTTTAGGTGTAAACGACAACTGTTGTTGGTTTTTTTTATGTGCGTACGATTGTTAGTCACTCGAATTTATAGACATTTTCGTTAAATTTGATTATAATGAAGCCACAGTGGCGTGTGTCGCTGTGTTTGGTCTCATATGTGTAGGCTATTTAAATTAACAAGCTAACATAGGCTAAAGTAGCTAGTTATCAGTGTTTACATTTTTTTCAACATGTATACTTTATTGTCAGGATTGTATAAGTACATGTTTCAAAAGGACGAATACTGCGTGTTGATCCTGGGACTGGACAACGCCGGGAAAACGGTAAGGTTTTATATTCAGTTAGAAATTAAGGTTACAGCTGGGTTAGCTATTCTAATTCATGTGTGCGGTGCTGCTGTGTAACATCTGTCAGTCTTGGTCATCTGAGTCAAAACAGTGTTTGCTAGATTGTTTAGTGAAGCTAAAACTCTTTGAAACCCAGTTTTAGTTTTGGTTTACGACTCTAGCTGGTTTGAAGCTCACGACTCGTCCGTCGAAGAGCCACTGTTAGCCACTGCTACAGAAGCAGAAAAGTTATCTTTTATTTGTACTCTGTGCAGTAACTTATTACTTAAAATGAGAGTTGCTCTTCCTCAAACTGACCACACTTCTCTATCGCTTCTTCCTTCAAGTTTCCTTTTCTCTACTTTTATGGAGTCAGAAAATAAGTAAAACGACTCTTCTTCTCTGTACAAAGTGTGTTAACTACATGTGATTTAACCAGTTTGACTTCATCTATTCTCTTCCACAGACTTTTCTGGAACAAACCAAAACTAAATTCAGTAAGAACTACAAGGGGATGAATTTATCAAAGATCACGACCACAGTTGGTCTGAACAGTAAGTGATTGTTTCACTATGTGATCCTTTGTGCCTTTGTAATTCAGGCAAACAGTGTAGTTTTTATTCAACTCCACTCATGCTCTGTGAACATGTGATTTGGCGCTTGATTCCTTTACAGTTGGTACTATTGATGTGGGCAAGGCTCGTCTGATGTTCTGGGATCTGGGAGGTCAGGAGGAGCTCCAGTCTCTGTGGGACAAAGTGAGTTCAAACGAAACACTAGTCGTATCGTGAGGAGATCTCTTCAACAGCCCCATACTGACACATCTGCTTCATGACTAAGCTGCAGGATGTTTTTTAAAAAATCCTTTCTGCCCTTTATTTAATTCTGTGTTTTTTTTGTGTAGAAACGTTATAAAAGCTGACATCCAATCATAATGGGCCTTAATATTAGCCAAATACAACCTCAGATGAACAACACCGTGTAACCGTTTTTCACCAACAAAACTAAAACAAACAAAAATGAGGTGGCTGAAGTCTTTACACCTGCTCATTTCCCAACATCTAACATGCTGACATACCGTCTAATATGTCCCAGACCTTGACATGCACTGTTGTTAAGAGATAAACCACATGTTGTTCTTCATCTGTAAGTGGTCATAATGTTTTGGCTCATCATTGTATATCAGTAGAAGTAATAGAGTGGTACTGGTGTGTGTGTTTCAAAGCAGTTTTACCTGCCCTGATGCCCTGTTTGTATTGTTCATATTTTACATACAGTACTATGCTGAGTCCCATGGAGTCATTTATGTGATAGATTCAACTGATGAAGAGCGGCTGTCGGAGTCCAAAGAGGCTTTTGGTGAGTAACACGCTCTTATTGTACTTCAAATAACTTTTTAAATCATTCACTTGTGTAATTTGTTTTCAGATTTATTTCCACTAAAATAATGAGTATGTGTTTAATGAGTTAATGTCTTAACGTGTAAATAAAGAATCTTCAGTGGTTGCTGCTCATTGAATCAGTAATCAAACTTTTATCTCCTCCAGAGAAAATGATTAGCAGCGAGGCTTTAGAAGGGGTTCCGCTCCTTGTGCTGGCCAACAAGCAGGATGTACCGGTACTCTATGATCTTTCTTTTATTGCATCTATGTTCAGGTTACTGAAAATGAGCTTTAAAAATGCAGGTGGTTCTGTATGTCTGTGTTTGAATCATAGATCAAGCGAAACGTTTTGTGATTCCAGCTTCTCTCCCTTTAGGTTCTGGAGTTGTGTGTGTAATCATCATCATCATTATTATATTTTTAGACCTGTGAATAATAATTGTTTCTCATTAGAGATCAGTCTATTGATTTCCTGTATTGTTTAATGATTTCACTTATAAAGAAAAAAGTGGAAAATACCTGTGATTATATTTCCAATAAAGACAAAATTATTCAGTTTATCAGACAAAGAAAAGCATTTAATATTGTTGTTTAAGAAGGTGAACGTTTGGTATTATGTTGTATTAGCAATATGTTTGTAATCCTCCTAAGGTTTTGACAGACGTGTCACTGCTGTGGTAGGTTTCAGACGTGTCCTGTGTTTCCTCTGTTCTCAGGACTGTCTGTCGGTGCCGGACATTAAAACAGCCTTCAGCGACTGTGCCCCGAAGATTGGCAAGAGAGACTGTTTAGTCCAGCCTTGTACTGCTCTCACAGGGTAAGACGGTCGAGACACATCAAGTGTCGATGTGTGCAACAACAACTAACTTTTAAATGTAAATGTAAATGTAAAGCCCAGTAAATTACAGCCACTAATAACATAGTCATTCTTATAATACTGATAACTGTTTCACGATTTAAATGAATTACAACCAATTAGTGTGAAACGAGTTTGAAATTTGAATATGATAATAAAATATATTATATTTTATATATATATATATTGTGTGTGTATATATATTGTCCCCTTAAGAAAACAGGCACATACTCTGTACAGCCATTACTTCAATGTCTTGATGACATAAAAGCCTGGATGGCTCTTAACTTTTTACAAATTCAATGACAAAAAGACTGAGGTGATGGTTTTTGGTAGCCCCCGTGAGACCAGAAATGTGTATTTCGATTCCATGGCCCAGTATAATAAGCCAATTGCCACAAACTTGAGGGTCAAGTTGGATGCTAAACTTAAGCTTGAGTATATGGACGTGGAAAATATGAATTGTCCTTTTGTTTGTGTGCAGGCTGTTGAGTCTCAGTGGTGAACTGAAATCACTACAAACAACCCCCCCACCCACAAACACACACACAGAAATGGTTTGGCCTCAGACAACAACTTGTGTTTATTTAGCGCTCTCCAGTAAATTGTCTAAATGTGCAGTCAGCATAAGTCGTGTGCGCAGAAAAGAAAAGAAGAAGAGAAGAGGAAAGTAGAAGCTTGAGGGATTTCATGAGAAATTATGATGTGATAAGGCTGGAACAAGTGGAGCGGGGGAGGAAGCGACGGGCAGTCACGTCATCATAGAGCAATGCAGCACGTAATCAGTCTTCAACATGACTTAACGGTTCAGTCTAGTTTAACGTGTAAAAATCTTGATCTCTCTGACATAAACAGCTGAGTGTGGTAGCTCCATCAGAGATGAGGGAGGTCCGGAGCAGGAGAACCAGCTGAGGCGTGTTGTTCAGGTGACAGATAGAGAACAATCCACTTAGACTGATAAGGGAGGGTGTGCCTGCCCTGGGTGGAGAGACAGATTCAGTCTTGTCCCGGGCCGAGCCAAGGCTGTCAGCTGGCCTGGTGATACACATACAGTCATACAACAACTGGGTCAACGCTCCTCCACCTTAATCCTTATAACGCACCTGTTCAGAAGAATGTAGAGATCCCACTTACATCATTGTACTTTCATTCTCCTGCAGGGACGGGGTGAACGAAGGCATCGAGTGGATGGTGAAGTGTGTCATCAGGAATATTCACAGGCCCCCCAGGCAGAAGGACATCACATAAGAAGTGCTGAGCACTCTTCCTCTCATTTGGGACTGTGACTTCTCCTCGAGGACATTCCATACGGAGCAGGCCAACTCCTCTCTCCTTGTGTTTGCTGTGACTTTCAGGAGTGCAGAACAGATCAAGTGTATTTTTGTCACCACGCAAAAAAAAAAGACATTTAGGCCTGTGACTCTTTTCGAAGCAGAATTTGATTTCTTCTGCAGCATTCTCTGGTGTTGGCTGCAGTGGCTGCGACTGTGCCTGCACGGAGCTTCAGTGACTGAGACCCTGCACGAGAGCACAGACACATCAGTGTTTCATCATGTCTGATATAAAATACACAAACCTTAGTTAAGTGGTTCTGTTAACTAAATCAGATAAACAAAACAACATTTAATTCACATCTTTAAATCAGAATTTCTATTCTGCTCAGTCTTTATGTAACGAACACATCAGATAGTAGTGACCCTCCAGCTGTTGTGCGTATTAGCTTGTGCATAGAACTGTTTGGAACATATTTATGAAAGCAGAGTTACATATGAACCATTAGTGATCTAAATCCTCTGACTCTTTTCAACACATCCTTTTAAGTTTGTGTTACACGCAGTAACTGGAAGCTAGTTAGCCTGGTTTAGCACTGAATCAAAAACTTGTTTCTGCCTTATTTTGCTCCGAGCGTCCATGCTGGTGCAGCCGCACAAACAGCTCCTGACTCTTTACAGACGTGTGTTTGTATTTGTTGAGTGCTGTGAAACGGTCATAGTTTGATCAGTCAATAATCTTTTGGGAAATTTTTTTTTTTACTTTCACTTTGGAGATTTACAGACACACTACAGGTGATAGGGGAAATGGACATGGTGATGTATAAAGCTACACAGAGAAATTACTGTATACCAATAGTTTAACCTGAATGAAGTAGTTAAATAAACTGAAGGTGACGTCTGCACACGTATGGTAGATAATACTTTTCTGTCATAGTCACATTATTATTACTGTTCACCAACACTGAAAAACATACCCCTTTTATCTCAAGTGGTATTAAAAGTCGTATTAAAATGAGATTTAGAAATTTGAATTGTTTTTTTAGAAACTCTCTCCTCAAGTCTCCACAAACTGTTACCAGGAAACAGGGTCTTCAGGACTAAATGGCTGCAGTTCACTTAAACTTCATTGTATTTCAATTGTATTGATGGCAACAAATCAAACTAAATGACTGTAATTTGAATTAAGTGTCACCACATGAGTAACATTGAAGTTTGTATATGGAGAGACGGGAACAAAACACAGACACTAGACTAGGTGTTGTCTAGAGACTGAAACATAAAATGCAATAATGAAAATACTGGAAGTCAAAATGCATCAACACATTGTCTGCAGTCATAGTTTTTGCAGGAAGCTCCCAGCTGTCTTTTAGAGCATATAAAATGTAAAAAAGCGTCACAGGAAAGGATCTATAGGCAAAGGATAAACATTACATAACAACCTGTACATAGTGTCTTCTGTCTCTAACATACGTTTAGTTTAGTTGTTGCCATTTGGGAAAGGATGACACTACTTGTTGCAGTTTTTAAAGTTAATTCTTGCTCAAGACCTAAGATGTGAAGTGAACTTGAGCCCAGAGAACGCTGCTCAAAGGTTTCACACATTCAACAGTGGTTTCCGCTCTTTATCCTTTATACTGTCCCTGAATGTTTTTTAAATGTTATCGACTGCAGATGGTTAAAGACTACAGTACATTATTTGCATTCTTGTTTTGAGAAATATTCTTTGTGAATTTATCCACAACCCATGTTTGCTTTCATGCTGCATGTTCCCAGTTTTTCCTCATGTCATTCACAGTTCGTCCCCAAACAGGTGGATGTAATAATGTTCCTCTTTGGTTGTCTTTCAGATCCAGCCTGTATTATTATTCCACTCAGCAGGAATCAATGGTCCGTGTGAAATGCTAATGTGTCTCTGTTACACAGGCACCTGTCCTATTTTCCCTCAGTGTTAAATCAATTCAGTGTCTGGTGCTGTGATATTTGACGAATTAACATTATTGTCACTTACCACACCAAAGGCACAGTGAGGCTGCAACACATCTAGCATTTAACAGTAGAGAAAACCATGAAAAGTGCTGGATCACATCAGTGCTCACTCAAATAGTGGAAGGAAATCCCTGCCAACCTGATTAAAATACTCTGAATATTCAAACAGCTGTTTTCTCTCAGCGTGTGTTCACAGTCACTCTGCATCCTTCCAATCTATAATATTGATTCAGTTACAAGTGACCCACCCATGAGTCATGCTCCTCGTGACCTTTGAGCCCGGAGACGCCATCATTCTGTGAGGCCTCCCGCACACTTCTCCCCCCGCAGCTGCATTCTGCTTTCTCTAAGACCCACAGAGGCACTAGCTCATTGTGCAGTTGTTTTAGGAAATGACAACCACTAAGACATGATTAGATTTGTACAATCAAATGTAAGAAACTGAACACCAAAATACACAAAGTATGTTCCACATCCCTCTATTAATCTAAAATTAAATTCAACCGTTAAAGCATCTAAAACTTCAAAGATTCACTTTTATAAAACAACTACTACTACTCAATCAGTGTTTGATCTGAAGACTTCAAGTGCGGATGACTCTTAAATTTGTCCTGCAACACCTCCCAGGTTACAACATCTTAAATAATTCAGTATTGGTTTATTCATGTTCAGTAAACCAATAAGAATTTATTTTCAATTCATTTGTAATTATTTTCTATAAATTAGAGCTAAAAATGAACAAAACTAAAACAGTCCTAAGAAGCTTGTCAGTGTGTACTTGTGTGGAGAAAGGAAGGTTATTCTCTGTGAGATACAGCCAAGAAATGAAGGATTTCTTTAAAAGTGGGCACTGTAGTCTCCAGAGACATGCTGAGAAACAGAGGCCCATTGGACAAAACAGGAGAAAAACCAGTGAGCACAGAAACTGTTGCAGTGGGCGAAAATACTCAAACAGTAAACTTGAGTCTTGTGGACTGATGAGTCCAGGTTTGAGGTGTTTGGATCCCAGTGAAGAACAAACAGTACAGAGCTCATGAAAAGATGATGCCTGCCTGACACCATCAGTGAAGCATGGAGGTGGAAATGTGAGGATCTCAGGACGCTTTATCCAGTGGACAGTGGGTCAATCAGCATGCATCAAAACAACAAGACGAAAAGCTGCTGGAATAAATCAGGAGAGTTCAGAGTTTGTGGTACTAACGCTTGTCTCTGACCCATCAGTAGTCCGCAGTGTTTTCACGTATCACCTCAGCTCGTTGGGAACGTTGACAGAGGTGCTACCAAAACCAATACTATCTACAACCTGGAAAAGCAAAAGAAATGAATAAAGTCGAGTTCAGTCGCGCCGGTCGGTCCCATACCTTGGTGAAACTCTATTAGTATGCAGTGAGCAGCACAAAGTACAGTCTCCAAAATCACCATGCAGCTGAATTAACACCATGCTAAAACAGTCGGAGTGAACATTACAGCAGTCGGACTGCAGTAACTCCTCCTCCTCAGTTTTGTCCATGTTGGTTGGGGTGTCCTAAAATGTAAATCCTGTGTCTCTGTCTGCTCTGTGGCCTCATTGTGTCAAGGCTTTCCAGAGACTCACGACAACATTCTAGGAACTCAGGATAAAAAAAATGCACCTGAAATTATGCATAACATGGCCTCTTTCATTGAAATAGTACTGACAGATTTTCAGATTAGCACACGAGTGATGATCACTTCTTGGTGGCTGCCCATTGTTCACACAGACTTGTGCACTGCACCATTCAGGGCACAGACACATGCCCCGCCCTTCTCTGTGTGTGTCTCTCTCCCTCCCTCCTCTCTCCCTCTCTCTCTGTGACTCCTCCACATTTTCTTCTCCCCATCATCCAGCAGCATCGTTCAGCTCTCTGCTCCTCCACAGTCAGCAACAATGACCAGCACAGTGTCGGGTAAGACAACACGCTCCGCACCTGCCTCTTATTCTGCTGAAATTGTGTGTGTGCGTGTGTGTGTGTAGCAGGGGAGGGGAGGGGCTGTATGGTTTTAATCAGAATACATAATAATGGTGAGGACGAGGACAGTTTGTGTGTTTATCTGTGTATCCGTCATGGCAACTGGGCTCTTTGTGCCTGAGCTCTAATGTGAACATTTATACTGTATAACCCATATACACCAGTCAGCTGCAGCAACCACACGATGGTGCTGATGTTGTGGAGCACAGGGGTCAGCACGGACACTCTGACCAGTCTGCCGCTATACAGCCTCTACGCAGCAAACTGTGATGCACACCTGTCGATCAGTAGGGTTCATTTCTTCCTTTGTGGCTGGTGAGTGTAGATGTAAAGCAGCGAGATTCATCCAGGAGGGTAACTTAATAATGTAACACGCATAACAACATCACTTCAATATTGTCCTGCTGACATATTTAGTGCAGGATTGAAATGACAATGTCGTGGTACTATCAACCAATTCAAAGGCCTCTTGTAGTCAGTTAATTAAAAATGTATCCATGCAGAAAATGTGATATAATTTTCAAGTTAACACCTGTAAGCAAATGATATAAATACAAAACCATGACAAGACATTCATCAACACAGCATCATAGCCATAAATAAAACAGCCATATTTAGGGTTAGTGATATAAGCTAGTAAATCTCTAACGTCAAGCTGTGTTGCGGCTCATTCAGGATCAACGTGTCTGAAAAAACATAAGACAAGTCTGTTTCTAAATCCCACATTTCTCTGACGGGAGTCTGCTTATTTCTACCATGTCTGCACTGATCTTTGTTATAGCAGTAAAGCACTAACTCTACAGCTACAGTGAAGAGTCATGCTACACATCTTTGCATAAATTAGTCATGAACCAACATTGACAACAGTAACTCCAAGCAAACACTTCCTGTAGCTGTTGATTAGACCTGCACACAGCATCTCTGGAGGGCTGAGCTCTGGGCTCTGATCTCATTGTCCAGCTGCACCGCCCAGCTTCTTCTGAGCTGGATGTCAAGCAGTCCAGGTCCAGAGGCAAAAACAGAGCCCCAAGTCATGATGCTCCCAGTGTTTTGCTAAACTTTATCTTTGGAATTAAATGGGAGCTGTTTCCTTGTTATTTTGTAAAATTGTTCCACAATGAGGCGACTAATGCCTCTAGTCTATTATCAATTCCAGTTTGCTTCTGTGATCTTTCAGTGGCTTGAGTGTCTTGTTTCAGTGATGAAGTGCTGCTCACCCCTGACTAGAGGATTCAGTATGAATACTAATTTCCTCCACCATCCTTTATCATCCGTTTACCTGCAGGCTCACTCACCTCCTTCACTTCACGACCTCTTAACAATCTTTTCTGTAGCTCTGTCATCATCTTACCTCTGAGTGGGTTTAGATGTTTGTCGTTGTGTTTTTTGTTTCTGGCTAAAAGAACGTTAAAATGTATTTTTATGCATCGTATCGAGGTGCTTTCAAAGATGTCTCCAGTGACCCAGATGAACCAGCCACAGCACTGTTTCCTGCAGAATTCTGAGTCTAGTGCACCAGACATGTAAATAATGGATCAAAAGCTGCAGCTCGGGCTCTGTGAGGGAGTCTCCACCCTGTTCCCTGTCTCACCGATGTCTCCCTTTGTGTACATGCTTGATGTGCCTCTGTGATGCATGCACGCAGCTCGTTGCCTGCTGCTGTTCAGCTTGCACAGATGAAGCACAGCAGGAAGGTAGCTGCTTGGGAAAAGATAAAAAGAAGCAGCTCAAACTCACAGTTGATGTTTTAATGAAGACAACACACAGTGTGGAGTCTGAACCCGAATAATGAGCATATTAGTCCTAGTCTGAAATGACATTTGATTATCTGCTAAAATCATGTGGTGCAGTAACAGAGGTGACCGTGCTGGTAAATCTCGAGCGGTTCTTAGCTAACAGCTACCTTGCCCTACTTTAGACTGACACTGATGAAATGTGTGCTTCATAGATTCAGATGCTCCTCTGAGCTGCCTACTCACAGTGTGACTCACTGTACAGAGCACAGAGTGAGAACACTTCCCATTAGCTATATACATGTAATCTATAGCTGTTGCTTAATATACGACTTCAAGAAGAGCAGAGAGGGGAATGGATACATCATCATTGTTTCTCTGGTGCCAAAGCTTTTCTGGGGCTGAACTGAAAACCTGAAACACATCTGTCCACACAGACGCTTGAGGGACAGGTTTTGGTACACTTGTGCACAGGTGTTGAATGAGAGCAGAGTGATTAAAACAAGCCTGTTTGGGTTTTAGGTTGGGCTCAGATGCACCCAGCTGATGACTGGCTCTAGTTTTTGTGTCTTGAGCTGCTGTCCACTTGCCCCTCTGTTGCTATTTTTGCTGCTGCTGATATTGTTGTAAAGGTTATGCTAGAACTTTTTAACATGTAGAAAGTGTCTATACAGGGTCTGAATAGCCCCAAATGAAGGACCGGGGCTTTTCACCGTCTCCGTGGCCAATCACACAGTATCAGGTGAATTTCTGTAATGATTGTCACAATTCTGAAATTGTCCCCTTTGGTAAGTTCCAGAAATAGTCAGGATCAGCAGTTCTACTGGCCCCTGAAGTGCTACAGTTCCATCACTGCTTAACGGGTCTGTTAAAAGAGCAATGGTCGTCTGAAGGACTTCATTTCCTCTAGGACATGGCCATTTCACTTCTATAGATTCAGGTTGATTTTCTTATTGAAGTTTGTCTCCTGTTCTTTCTGCCACCACTGTCCACCTGGGATAGCTGAGCTGATAAAAATCTAATACTCACATTGTCCATTCAAACCTACAGAATGACAAATGTATTTATTGTATTGTATAGTATTACATTTCAGGCTACTTGCATGCCACCCTAACAAATAGGTGGTAAGGCAGCTTTAGTTATACATATCAGCATTTAGTGCTCATAATGAGACCAATCGTTCTTCCTCTGTATATCATTTTTTCTGTCCCTGTTTCATTTTTTATTATTTTTTACATTTATTCCCCATAATAGCCAATAGTTCAGCACTCTGTAAGTCTTCAATGACTCTATCATGTATTCAGGTGTTTCCAAGATTTTCAGTGGTTTTATTCTTAAAACCAGATGTATTTACTCCCATTCCCTGAAAATAATTAGGTGATGTCATACTCTGATATAAGACGTTAGATACCTTCAATCTCATAGTTCTGAGTTTTTTTAAAGAAGATCGATTGTGTTAATGTTACTGAAGGCCACAGAACCATCAGTAAGATATGAACTCAAAGTTAAAGAAAAATAGGTCATAGTGAAGTGGCCATTTTAAACAATTTAAATGGTGAAATAATAGTTTTATTGCATGTGTTCCATGTATTCTTCAAAGATCTTTAGCTGAATAATGACCAGAGTTATTCACTAAACATAATGACGTCAAGACTAAAGATAAAGTAGCAGCATAGTTTAGCTGCTGACTCATACAAGTAAATAACACTGTGGGACATACTATGTATATAATGTTAAAACAAGGTTGATAAAAGAGCTGAAACCAGTGCTGACATAATCATTTGTCCGAATGCACAAACACTGTGAGGTAACCTGGGGGAAGTTTCTGCCCTCAGAAGTAATGATGTAACAGTTTTAATGCAATGCAAAATGAGAACGATAAAGATAATGACATAAACCCTGCGAGTATAATAATCCCAGTATGTGGATGTATGGTCATAAGGAATCATCTTCTTTTTATTGACAGTAAAAACCCAAAAGCCACTTAGTGCTTGTATCTCTGACTCCAGCTGCATTGAAGCACACACTGCTGTGTGCAGCTCTTATAAAATGATAAGCAGCGCGCCACTGAACAAAGTATTTAGTGGCGTGCTGTGGCTGCTTCACCCAGACTCAGTGCAACAACTCTGTGGGCAGAAACAAACAGGCTGCAGCAGATTCATCTGATTTTAAAGTTTTCCTGTGAGGAAGAAAGAGCGTCTAGTCTGGGACACAGCGATTACATAAGTGAGTGGGACCACTGCGTCCATCCTAATGAGCATCTCAATTATAAATGACCTTGTGGTGAAAACACAAATCCCACTCTTCCTCAAGACGTGGTACATGAAACTAACATCCTGTTTTTAGGAGAAAGGGAATAACAGCACTCCCTTCGAGGAGGCTTACAAGACTTAAGAACATCTCGGTGGAAAAAACATCCATCCTAGTGAGTCAGTTCATCCCTTATTCATCGCACAGGATTTGATTGCATAACTGAGGAACAGTCAGACTCAAGCGTTCTGTGAATAGTTCATCTGTATGTCACACATACAGTATGCTGGACAACATACTGAGTGGAAATGAACTGAACATGCTGTCACCTGCCTTTGTGAACAGCAGAGGGCGTGTTACAACATCAAATGTGATGCAAATAAACCAGGAGCCACGTTTGAACTGCATGTAATAGATAATAGACTCATCTGTTGATGCATTCAAATGTTCCTCAACATTTTATCTTATAAATGTAAACTGACCCTGTGTGATACTGTGTGTGACAAAGATAACATCAGCCTCACTATTTTTGGCCGCACCCTGGAATCCTCTTCACAGCCTGCAGGGTTAAGCCTGACTTTATCATTGAAAAACACAGTATTACACTTAGATCCAGGGGCTGTGTTTGTGGTCAGGACGTAACCACTTACACAACGTCTGTGATGTCTCCTTGGCGATACCCACTGGGGCGATGGCTGGCTTTAATTTCAGGCTTATTAACACACACACACAAGCTACTGTATCTTCCCAACACACACATACACACACAGAAGGAGGCCTTCTTATTGGACTCTTTAGTTCTGCAGCTGTGGTACAGACAGAACAAATGAATTGCAGGATCACGGGCAGACAAGCATCAGTGAAAACAGGCTCTATGCTTATATTATACTTCTACTACTATAGTTTAATTTGCAAGTTTAGCAGACAGATTAAATCCTTTAAGTGCTCTACTGACAGGTCTGAAGTGGGTGGGGCTCAGTTAGAAAATGGCGATGTCACAACTTACGTGGACCAATCAGAGCTTGACAATGTGAACCAGCATTTGCTGACACTTTGGTTCATCAAACCACAAAATGCTGACGAGGCAGAACAATAACTCGATGAACTGATGCAACCTTCCCTCTGATTTCTGCCTGTTATCCTGAATGTTTAATTTTACGAGAACGACCAAATATTTAAAACAATCTAAACCCTCTTATGAGAAACAAATATTTTTTTCATTAACATAACATAAATATCCAAGTTTTGTATTTTGAAGCTAAGACTAATAGTTTTTGCTGGAAAAACATTAGTTGCACAAACTTGATATCTTTTAACTTTAAATGTTGAATAAATGAAATTGTGCAAGTCATCATATCATCTGCATCTATGTTAATACAGCTGTTTAGTTTACTAAAAACTAAAATAGTTTAAGGCAACTTAAGTTTTCCAATAAACTAATATTATCTTTAAGATATCAGTGGTCCAACAACAGAACAAACAGCATGAGGGTCTTTATTCACATCTCTCTACGTCCACGTACCACCTGCTATTGCATCCAGCAGTGAAACATCACCTACTGAAGGCGGTAATTTTGCATTGTATACTGTAAATTCACCTGCTTGTTTGTTAGGTGATGTTCATTCAGTGAGAACTGCAAACAGTCTCGAATGACGTGAATGTGAACATCCATCACATGGTTGGTTCTTACCTACAGAGACCTTGCTAAAGTATTTTTCTGATGACTAAACAGGTTGGACCTCATGCCATCACTGTGGGCCACATCTGATAAAGTAATCATCATCCCAGCAAATGATGATTAGATTTTTGACAGCAGCCTTGATTTGTTATGGGACATGCAGTCTGTCAAATCAGGCAATATACTGTGATGTGTTGTTTGGATATGAGCATAAAATGAGCTGTGAGCACACGCTAAACCTAATTGTCTAAAACTATGAGAAATCAATGAGCTGACATCAACATGTTTGACTTGAAGGATACGTTCACAGGTTAAAATGTCTGTTAATGACTGATCACTGTATTAAATGATCTTTCTGTCTTTCTTTGCCTTTCTGTGTGGAGTTTGCACAGCTTTTCTCTGGGTATTCCAGCTTCCTTGTGCTGCCCACAGACATACACTCAGGGTTAGAGGATAGAGGGTTAATTGGTGACTAAGCCCATAAGTCACGTGTCTCTGTATGTCAGCACTGTGATGGACTAGCACTTCTTGCACAGTGACAGCGGGATAGCGTCAACAGTCCTGTGATCCTTAAGAGGAAAATAGTTTAGCATAATGGATGTAGGAGAAACCTAGGGTGTGGTGCCCATTTACAGCAACAGTCAAGTACAACACTGAAACAGGTTCTACTTGAATTAAACATTTCCTCCAGTTCATAAAGGACTATAAGAGATCCCTATGTTCTAAAGCTGTAGCCTTTTTAGTACAACATTTTAACTTTCTTTCCACGCAGGGAAACATTATCAGACAGAACAAGAACTAAGGATGTCAGCCCCCATCACTTCCATTATAGCTTTGTGAAAGGATTTTAAACGCTGAACGTTAAATGATTAAAAAGGATGCAGTCGCTGACGTTTACTAAACTGTCATACTTAACACAGAATTCAGTTAAAACCTGTAAAATCTGTGTTATAAACAACTCTCATTACATAAACTGGTAAAATTATTATAGCTCTCACACCTTCTCGGTTCAATCATACAGTGTTTTCCTGCTGACTTCAACTTTGAGTTTAATTTATGTTTTGTTGTTTAAGAATATTAACTGCTAGAAAATTCAGAGGAGTAGGAACTCAGAAACGTAAGAGGCACAAATACACATCCCACAGGGAGCGCCACACAAATATCCCAGCAGCCTCTGGGCCCTGAAAGTGATTTTGAAGTACTTACTAGTTAATAATTCACAATTTGACTTTTCCTAAAAATGCACTGTAGTTCCAGTCACGCAACAAAAGCTTTCACTTGAATTAAACATCTGTTACTTCATAAATCATATGAGGATCATAATGCAACAGGTGCAACAGTTCTGCAAATATAACTCTGGCCTCCTGCAGCTGATGGGGGGGTTGTCACAGGTTCTGGTTCTTTATTCATGGACTGTTCCTTTTGCAAATACCTGATGATGAAAACAAAGAGAGAAAAAATAGAATAAAACAGTGGTGGATAGATTAAAGAGTGAAACCCAGGATTGTGTAGTAATCACATTATATCCTGTAGACCTGTGAACCTCGTCCAGGATCTCTCTCCAATATCTCAAACAATATTTAATGTAAAATAATGTCACAGCGTCTCAATTAACCA
>JAUYWH010000022.1:1918784-1931159 GCA_034779795.1 Ctenopoma multispine | reverse complement strand
GTCTCCTCGAGGAAAACTCTTTGTCTTCCAGGGCTACTGACAGATGTTCTTTAAGGAAACGCGTGAACAAACAGACTCACAGGATGGATTTGTTTGTTCAGAAACGGAGAGGATTTTAAACAACAACACAACTGTATGAAGCGAAACTTCAACTACTCTGAAGCCGCTCCTGACCCAGCCTTTCATTTCCTGGTTCATACAGTCCACGTCAAAGATCAGAAGAGAGCGAATTCATCTGTGCAAGTTTATGTCAGGAGGGGAACGTGGTCCTGGTTAGACATTAACTCGTCACCCCTTCCCTGACTGATCATAAAAGTGAGAAAACAGAGACAATGATCTCTGTCCTCACACACGTCCAACTGTCAGTTCCCTGCACTCAAACACTTCTCATCCCGTACATTACTGCGACTGCTCCCAGTCTGGGTGAAGCATCAGGCATGAGACACTGATCTAATTTACTTGTCTTGTTGTGTGGTCACATGTTTTGGACACTCCTTTCAGAGGTATTGATCATATTAGAGATTATGTCAAGAATGACGGGGTGATTGTGGTGCAGCTGAAAAAGCCCTGTGGGTCTTTCCTTTTCAGATGCAAAGTGGTTTGTGCTGCGCTGGGTTCAGAGTGAAATAGCATCATTTTCTAAATTTCTAGCAGGACTACGTTAGGGTTTCTTTAATACATGTAGCGTAGGTGAGCTGTGGATAGTAATGCCATCACTGCAGCCTTTTAACAACAGTGTCTACTACAGCACGTACCTGTATGAGTACAAGATATTTCTACACTGCAGCTGACAAGAAACTACTTTCAGGTGGATAAAAAGAGTCTTTGTATCTTAAATACATTGTCTCTTTGAGAGATATCAACTCGTGTTAGTTTTCAGTGTAGTACTGACGATTCTCAGTTAAACCCTGTACATCTGGTACTTTGGGTGAAATTCAAAACACTGTGTTGAACAAAAAGAGGCATCTGTAATGACAAAGGCCCACTGTAACAAATACATAAAGAGGTCAACATGGTAAGAAGACCAACAACCTTTAAACATAAGTCCAAACCAACCCTCCTGTAAGGTCTGTAAATAATTCATCGGTTTGATTTGATTTTCAGCTTCCAGCTGCACTTTGTCCCCATCAGGTTCCAGCTGAATAAATACCATCAAAAATCAACCAAACAGCAGCCATGTCCTGAATGTTTGTCCTCTACCTGCTGCCTGTTCCCTTCTAACAACTGATTTTTTTTTCTTCTGTGTTTCTGCAGACACATGTTGCTACCTGGAGCTGCTACACCAGTGATGGGGTCTCCCTGTGTGAATCAGAAGACTGTGACGATTAAGGAGAAGAAAAGGAACGCAGTCACTCCTGCAGCTTAGATGCTGAAATGGCATTTTAGTTTTATTTACAGTGAGCAAGAGACTTTACCTGTTCTTTTTAAATGGGAGCTTGATTCAGCTAATGTAACCACACCTCCATCAAAAGAATAAAGGTCTGGAAAGTTTCCAAAACCATCAGATGGTGACACTGTACTTAACCAAGGGCAGTGCTGCAGTCGCCTCTAAAGTGACGCTGAGCTGCAGTTTGTGCTGTTTTGTTTAAAACGTCAGTGGGGTCTGCTCTGACATCTTACTGTGCTGACTGCACCAGTAAACCTCAGTGTGTCACACGTTGGCCCATGGAGATTTAACGGCTTTATGAAATTCTTGTTGTTGTGGTTAAATTCCTCCAGATCTCAGCTGGTTTACATGGAGCTGCGCAGCACAGGCGCCGTGGTTAGCTCTCAAAAAGTGATTATTGTCATAAAATAGTTCTACTTAATAAGTGACAACTTTGTCTACCATGTCCTGATGCACCCAGAGCACCCCCGCTGCTCTGTTAACCACTGAATAATTCAACATATTTATAGCCTGGGCTTTGATTTCCTAATTTTATTGTTGTGTTGTGTGTGCGAGTCCAGCCTGCAGGCAGCGCTGCTCTCCTGTACAGTCAGAAGGATGAACTGACGCTCAGCCCGCACCAAAACATCCAGAAATAATGACCACACAGCCTATGACCAGGTCTCACACAAGATGCAGAGGATTGTTTGAGTTCCCCACAAAGCTGTTGGACGTCATTTTCTGTTGACAGAATGTAAATGAAAGGTCACAGGTCACATTTAAGATGATTTTTAATCATAAAGAAGTGAAACCATCTGTTATTTTGAACGTAAACTGTGTTGAAAGTAAAAGATGAATGAAACACAGCTTGTGTTTTAGCCCACTTTGCCTTTGACCAGAAACCATGAAGAGGTTGTTTGGTATCTGGTGTGTAAATTTACACTTCATGGACATTTTGCACCTTTAATTTTCACTGGAACTCTTTGTGCCCCTGGTGCCTTGAAATTGTTAGTCAGGTTAGATTTGGCTTAACTTTAGCTGCTTTACATTTCTTTGATGTGGCTGCAAATACATTATTCAGGTTGTATGGTCTTGATATTTAATTTAATTTAAAGTATTGTTATGATCTATGGTCGAAACTTGTCCCCAAAGAAAGATGTGTTTTTTCAAAGACCTGACATTATTTGCGCATTTTAGCAGATCCAGATCATTTATTTGCTGATTTAAGACATGTTTTAAAAGAACCTGAAGATATTTGAACAGACGCCGTTCATGCTAAAGGAGCAGCTTGAAATCCTCCTCCGGGCGACATCATTTGGAGGAGTCTATTTTGATATACCTGTGGTGATATTTTAATATAGAGAAGGCAGAACTTTAATACTATTCATAGAAAAGTTCTCCCCAAAGTAGAACCACAGGAACCAAGCTAAAATAGGTGAACTCTCCCTTTAAAATCAGACACAGGCCTCTGTGGGGTTGAATTGTGCCTGTGATCAAAAGTGGAATGTGTAAGTGAGAATCTTTAAAGGCATTTTGGGAAGTTTGTACATTGAACCTGAATACTGTACGTTTCCTGTGAAACTGGATCAGATAGAAACTAAAGCGGGACCCTGAACTCTTTTCTTTTTATTGTACTACCTCACGTTTCTGCACATTTGACCTTGTACTTCCACTGAGCCGTTGTTTCACTGTTCCTCCAAACACATTCCTGAGTTAGAGATGAAATGTGCAGTAAGTTCTTATGAATTGAACGTCTTCACAGTATTTGTTGGGTTTGTGCAGTTTGCTGTTCACTCGGAATGTGTTTAAAAAGTATGGGACAGTAAATGCGTCGTGAAGCTGCAATGCAACCTTTGACTTGTTTCAGTTGCTTTGACTGTTTCTGTTTGACTGATGCATTGTGACAGATAGGTTTATAGTGATGTTTACACACCGTTAGCTCCACACAGGCCACCATGTACTGTTGATTTGTTGTACTTGTGTGTGAAAAGTTTACCTCAATTTCTCACCTTTCTTTCACTAATGGATGAACTTTTGATTGTGCTGAATCCTGAACTGGACATGAGCTAATGCCCACACATTTTTTGTTAATGTTTTCTTCTGGTTTCTTAGAAATGTCTTTTATTTTACATTAATTTACAGGAATGTATTTCAGATGTCCCCCTCCATGTACGTGCGGTTGATGCTTTTTCTTCAGCGTCTGTGCAGGAACACAATGTTTAACTAAACTCTAAAGACTAATAGGTCACTCGTTTGACGTCCTTATACACTGTTCTATGCAACTCTGCCTCTCTGAATAGATTTGTGTTTGTTCTCTGCTTCTCATCCTGATGGAACTCTACTTGACCCTTTAGTTCAACACAGTTTCCAGTTCTTGTTAACTAAAGCCATTTGCTTGAATAAAAACATGTTTTTTTAAATAGCTGACTTTGTGCATATCAGCTCTGTTTCAATAAAGGATGGAAATGGCTGTAATGTGATTGAATTCTTCACATTTGTATGACAGGTGTGTACGAAGAGTGAGCGCAAATTCACATCTGACCAGTAAAGAGTTGAGTTTTGACTTATCTGAGGTGCTCCAGAGAGGTCTGTCAAAGCACCTGTCAGCTGCCAGGGATAAGGTGGAACAGTGGGGTTGTTAACATGTCCCACAACATAAGAACGGATCTTTTAAAAATAACAGGACGTTTGAGTCTTACGTTGCTACGTACGTACACACATACTCTGAGAGAAATCCAATAACGGACTGAACCATGTAAACCAGGGTTTTTCCATTATCACATTTCTGCAGTGTGCTCATGTAAACGGGTCACTGTCTTGACAATTTGCCTGTGTTTGAATGAGGTGCTGTGAGAGGACATTTATTGCATTTTAATTATAAAACATGGTTTGAACAGTTGGAGCTACTGTAGATCCCGTTTACAGTCTGAACTTGCTATACTCTATAAATCAGCCACAACATTATCTCCCAAAATACCTGTGAACCTTCAAGGCTCAAACTTCACAACACCTTCGGTGTCCTCTGGTGGTGACGTGGGGCATCCATGGATCCAGCTACCATAGTGCGTCCTGGTACCATATCTTCTCCAGGTAGATGGTCCATGCACTCATCTCTACAGCGTGTAAAAGAAAACACGATTCGTCAGACCAGGCCACCTCCATACATGGGTACGTGCTATGACATTGTGGCACTTTCTGCGGTAGACGGGCCAGAATGGTCATTTTTCAATTTGTAGCACATCAACTGAACCAACTAATCATATGCTGCCTAATATATCCCACTCACTGTAATGAGTATTATTTACTTAAGCTGTCAGTGAGGCATTGTCCTGCTAAAATATCCACTCATGTCCCAGGAAAAGACATCGCCTTGAAGGCAGCTCAGGTTTCTTGTAAATCACAATGTACATGTATGGCTCCATCAATCTTCAGTCTCTGTGTTGTACAGTCTTCACATCACCACCTGTCTAATTGCCAGACAGCACATCTGCAGCAACAGGTAGAAATAATCCAGAAATAATGACCCACTGCCTGTTGGTTCTGCAGCTGTAGGTAGTCTGAAATGATTATGAGACCTTCTATTTAGTGGTAAAAAAATAATGAAAAAACTGCTCGTTTAATGTCGGTGCTGACTCATAACATTTGTGTGGAGTGCACAATTCAACACAGGATCTAGAAGGCTGTCACGTAGACAAATAATTAGATGATTACCGACTTGAAAATGTCTCTGGTGGTAGAGTCCATGCTGGTCTGCTAAAGCAAACACGCAGAGATGTTGGAACACTCTTCCTATGATGTGATCATAGTTTCATTTCTGCAGTTATTCAGGCATCATGTTCTCCCCTCTGACTGGGCTCTGTTTAATGCTGAACATGTTGTGGGGTTGACAGGCTGTGATCTGTCTAATTAACCAGGAACAATAGCCGCTCATTGCCAGCCCTGAAAAGGTGCACAGCTGGAATGTGACAGGTCAAACCCTTTCAGACAGTCAGTTCAGACAGTTTGCAAAAGCACAGTCCTCCTGTCTGGGTCTGTGCGGTGCAGATGTGATGTTATTGAGGTACAGAGTACACTATGTCCTTCAGGGTATTAAATCCAGGAAGCAAATATACTTGCTTCCTTTCCAACTGTCCTTGAATATTCTGAGTGAACAAAAGCATCTGTATTTGTCTTAAAGTCTCAGTATGCACCATGATGACTGTGTGACCCTACATTTGCTCACAACCTGACGCTGTTAGTGAACTGGAAAAAAAAAAGGTAGGTCTTGTCTGTGGTAGGTGTGTGTAACCACAAACACAACTGTGCAGCGTTATACCTACTGTAACTTATACTTGAAGTAAATCTGCATGCTCACACGCTTTACCCCTGGTTCAGTCTAAGAAGTTTGCACCACCATTCTGCATAAGTCAGTAGGTCGTCCGATGAAGCTAACGTTAACAACACAAAACATGACAACGAGTAAAAAAGTCTTCTTCTCATCCTCCCTTACTCGTCTACTTTACGTTCTCAGTGTTGTCATACTGTATTCAGTATATTTTTTTGTAAGGGAGCGTCTATGCTGTGTTGTATACCGGCTCTGACCCACTGTAGTTGTGTGTGACATGTGCAATGCTATGAAGTCTTATGTAATAGAAACGCCATTTGTGTTTTTCATAATTTATTCAACAGCAACAGAAAACAGAGCAGAGATTCCAATCAGCCGGCCGTGTTTTTACAGCCTCATCCCTCAACAGTGTCAGGTGTTGATTTCCTCTTTCTCAAGTTCGACATTTATTGGAATCAGAACAAGGAAGTTGCCAAAAGGTTACGTGGCAACACTGATAAAAGTTGATTTCTTTCCTACAGGGCAACAGCAAAACACATAAAAAGGTCACTTTAACTCGGTTTAACCTATCCAACACAGCCACTTAGTGGTGTAACATCTGTGCTACAACATCTTTATTAGGGTTAGGGTTAAATCCAAAGACATGACTTGCAGATCTATGTATGACACATTTAGAATCAGACTTTGTTCACTGCAGTGAGAAAAACAAATCACATCTTTAACTTCAGTTAACATGTATGATGGATGGACGATGTGGGTTGGGGGGGTGGTACTGCTGGGGGGTTAACTAAACAACAATGTATCATAGTTTAGATACATGAAGATTAAAAAGTAAATTATTTCCCTCTAAGTGTGTGACTGTGAAATGCTGAGCCAATGTGTCACACCTGCCACCTAGGGGCAGCAGAGAGCTTACTTAGCTGTCAGAGATTTCAGACCTCATCGCTGATCATGAAATATGAACTATTCCATTCAGAGTGTACATACAGAATATGTAGCAAATATGAGGTGATTTAAGACACAATCATTGACATATTATTATTAACCCTGGCAATCAGCTGTAGTCATGTAGTCATGGCGACCTGTCAAATGTAAATACATCCTTCACTCTCCTTTTAGCTCTGGTTTGGTTTTTGAATATTTCAAAATACAGTATCTGGCTTTTAAGCTGCTAAAACACTGAGCTACAGGACGCCTCTGAAGACACAGATCTTCTTCAGCCTTTTAGTCAGACTCAGTTAATGCAGGTTAACATCCGAGTGGACTTGACTTTGTCCAGGATACATTAACTAATTAGTAATGTAAGATTAATTAACCTACCGCTAGAAACTAAAACAACAAACCAACAAACAAAAAACATCAAACCGTTTGCTTCTGCATTGAGTAACTAACATAACATATAACATAACTAAAAGTCAGTAAAGTCAGAGTCTGTTGAACCAAACCAACAAGACGGGGATGGATATGAGAAGCTGTGTCCCTGAGCACAGACAGAAAAAAGCCCCCCCACACACACACACACATTTAAACTGTTAAAGACCCCAGACTGACTGATGTTCGGGTCCTTTTGTGTCTGTTTATGTTCATGATGTGTCTCTTTGTGGTGAATAATGACAGCACAGGTTTAATTCAGGAAAAAGAAAATTCAATTCTACATCAACATTCAGCTCAGCTTCTTTTCATCAGGCAGCACCAACACATGCTATGTAGCTGTGGCAGTGGAAAAGGTTTCACTGCAGGAATGTAGAGATAGACCTGGGAGTTTTCATTCTTCTAATGGAACTATTTACTTTGCAGTCCACCGCCTGTGACATCAGAACCTGGACTACATAAATGAATGGCAGTAGACAGCTTTAATAAATACACCTTGTGCAGAGGAGACGAAGACGGAGCAGCAACAACAGAGGATGGACAGAAGGGACGTGCAGCTGGTTTGGTCTTTGCTGTTGTGCATCATCACTCAGGTAGGACCCAGCTTGTTTCATTAGCCACGGACGCAGCCCTAGTGTCAATGGCACCTGTAATCATATCATGTCATATCATATATATCAGGTCGACTTTCACGATGAACACTGGTGAAAAGCAGCATCTGTGGGACATACATCTTAGATTTCTGTAAGCCTTTCTGTGTCGCCTTCTTTATTATTCAGGCTTTGGAAATGTTTTTGTATGATGAAAAAAAGAATGCTACATATAGAAGATATTTTGGGAGTGTACAGATCTGGGAACCATGATGTGAGGTTTGCTAGGAGAAGTGCAATTTAGTCATAGGACTGGCTGTGGAAAAAGCAGACTGACAGAAAAAAAGGACTTTTTTGGACAGAACAAGTGGAGGGTTTGTAGTCAAAGGGCATATTTTACAACTGGTGGCTTGGGGAGTTCTTGTTTTAGTAAGATTTCCTAGTAAAGCATGAGAGAATAAAGACCATAAACTGTGTCATTTCACTGTATGAATCAGGTACTGATACTTGTTACAGTGATACCTAACTGTAGGTGAAGTGGAAGAAGACAACAAAATGGGGAACATAGGAAAACAATGACACTTTAGAAGAAAGGAAACATAAATGATGCTACATGATGCAACACTGAGCAACAACACCTGATATTAACAACACACATATTATTCCTTCTTATATTTTTGTAGCATGGATGATGGACAAAGGCTTATTTGGCAGTTTTAGCTAGTTATTAGTAGAACAACATAGAGGAGAGAGATAGGAAACTTTAGTTGCTAAGAAGTCAAACATCCTCCTCATACAATGGCTCCTCTAATCAGATAGTTTGATGATAGTTATCAGAGCTCCTGGTTCATCAGGGGAAATTTGACATAGTGGAAATGCGTAATTGGATATGTCAGCGTGTTGATATCATCAGCTCAAAGTTCCACACAGTCATTTACCATTTTCTTTGCATGCTGATGTCCTATGAAAATTTTGTGGGATGTGAGGTGGGAGGCAGCATTAAAGTGATGCTTACAGAACGAAAACGTCCATCATCCGTGGAAGTGAACGCTTTTTGTTCTATGCATGCATTGTTCTTCATTCTCGTGTGAGCCTGTGTGAGTCCTCCAGCAGAACATCAGTAGATGCAGACACAGATGTAAAAACTGAAAATGTGCATTTGTACTATCAGCTAGGTGTGATGGCAGCATGTGGTTACCATGTGGTGAGTGAGGTTCACATAGATCAGGGCTTATTCCTGTGTGTCTGAGCAAGAGGAAAAACAACAGCACCAAAACATCTCTGTGATGTCTGCTTTTGTTTGACCTACTCTATCTTCACCCATATGCCTGGAGCATGTGCATTATAGTTCAATCAAAAGGTGAGTTCACCCAAATCCCACACACTCTTCTGACAAGCCTGGGTATGACAGTAGCGTGTGAGAGAACCAGAGGAGACAGCTACTGAGTTAACAATACAAACAGCAACTGTTATTTTGATCCTCTCCCTGTAGGTGTGGAGCCAGCTGTGCACTGAGCCATGTCAGTGCCCGCCTACAGCACCGCGCTGCCCCGTCGGTGTTCCTCTGATGTTAGACAGCTGTCGGTGCTGCCAGTTGTGCGCCAGGCAGGAGGGCGAGGCCTGCAGCAAGCTTCTGCCCTGTGACACACACCGCGGACTGCAGTGTGACTACAGCGCCAGTTTTCCTGGAGGGCCTGGACAGTGTGTCGGTGCGAACAGGACACAGTCAAACTGAAAGTGAAAGTGTTGGGTTAAAGCAGCAAATACCTGTAGTACTACTACTGAGACTAGACAAAAACTGATGCTTGACAACAAGATCTTGTCACTACCTCTGGTGTTCATGAAAGAGTATAAAATGAAAAACTACCTTTCACACCTGCAGGTCATACGACAGCACTGATGAACATGGAATATGAGTTACATTTAAAAACCTCTCCAGATGTAGTAAACTGTACATTTTAATGTGTTTATATATAATCAAGCATTCCGTGTACACAGCTTCATGTATTCTAAAATAATAAGTACCATTTATGACTAGAATTAATTATTAATTTCTGTTACTAAATTTATGAAGAATATTTAATTTTAATTAATGATTTTTGCGTCAGTTGTCCTTTTACCCTTTATCTTGGAAATGCCAGAGGTATATCAGATTTTAGAGGGGGCCTGTGCCTCCCCTGCTCACCGCTCTGGCTACATCCCTGCAAATATGTATGGAAATCAGAAGTGACACATTTCGTGTTGAATTTGCTGGAACACTGAGACAAAATTTAAAACAGTTTCACACTCTCCTGTCCATTTGCATAAGAAGTAGTTTTCTCCACTTAATAGTAAAAAAATGTTTTTATGTTTCCAAAGTTTCCCCAAGATGTATTAACACAGATGAATCACATCGATTATAAATTATTCTAATTTTGAGTGTGAAAGCTAATTATTTACCTAGCAAATGAGGGTTTGACAAAAAAAATGACATTAGGGTATATATTTGATTTGCATAGTTAATGTGTATTTTACCATGTAACTTTAGTTACTAAAAGTAAAAGTTACTATTCACAGTAACTGAGAAAATACCACACATGAAACACATGAAGACCACGCAGTACACCTGAATGCACAGTGACAAATACAACAAATGACCCTAAACTGATCACTGTGTTTAGAATACTGTGATTAATAACAAAGTTATGCACATTTCGAATGACAAAATATTATATTGTACTGAGAATTATGTTATAATTCATATAACGTGATAAGATGTGTATGTAGCTAAAACTACAAGGAAGGAAAAGGTAGATTTGCACAATTTGCTATCTGCTCCTTTACTGGAAAGTGATTTGTCCAATTTAAAAATATTGGATATTGAATAGAATCATTGCGGAGCAGTTACACCTTCAACAACCAGTCAAGTTGCAATTCACATGTATACTTGTCTAAATTAGTTAGAACATAAGTTCACACTGATCTTAATGGACAACCTGAAAATATGATGCTTAGTTCTGTAAAAATGAACTGATATCACCACTTTGCTACTGCTGCAGCAGCTCATTTGTATCTATTCACAGTCAGTGTTGTTTTATACACCTGATTCCATTGGCGGCTGTGGCTGAGGAGGTAGAGCAGTCGCCTGTCAATCGTGTGGTCGGTGGTTCGATTCCCGGCTCTTGTCATATGTCGGCAAGATGCTGAACCCCAAATCGCCCCGGTTTCAGGTTACACCACTGCCATCGGTGTGTGAATGGGTGAATGAGAAGCAACGTATAGCGCTTTGAGTACCAGTCTAGGTAGAAAAGCGCTATATAAGTGCAGAACATTTACCATTATGACTGCACGTACCTAACAATATGTGATGCTCTTACTGTAATCATCACATCTGGTTCGACCTGCACGTTTGCATTTTTCACATCACACCCTATACTTGTCCCAACAGTGATGTGAGCATTTCACTTTTACATAACGTTGCGTGTTCTCCCTCCGTTTGCTGTCACCAGGTCAGAATGAGCTGGGCTGTGAGATGAATGGCAGAAGGCTGGAGGAGGGACAGGTATTTCAGCCTTCCTGTGCTCAGCTGTGCCACTGTGTCGGAGGAGGGGTGACCTGTGTACCTCTGTGCAATGATGATCTGCACAGACCCACTGATAAGTGCCCCAGCCCTCAGCTGGTACGACTCCCAGGGCGTTGCTGCAAAGAGTGGGTGTGCGAGGGTCTGGACAACACTATTTCCTCTAACCCACCAGGTAATGAGGCTGAGACAAGACAAAACAAAGGTAGCTGGAGACATTTAAACATACTAAGCTGTGGTTAGATCATCACAATAATAAGAGCAACCTAATACTCATGCTGAGTAAAAGCATCAAATATGGCTACTTTGCAGACTCCTTCCAGAATCTGAACAAAAACACTGAAGTATTTGGGTGATTTTCAGCTATTCCCTGCTGCCAAATTCAGGTCAGCAGATGTGCAGACACATGGTGTCACAGTAAACCACCAGAATAGTTCAGGTTCCTTTTGGGTTGTGATGAAATAAACTAATTTCAAAAGCGAAGAGTTGTCAAAAAGTCCAGACGTTTGTGTGGAACATCTGTAAACACTATTCTTAGCAAACTGATCTCATTTCAAACTGCATATGTGCTACATTTCCTGTCTCTCTGAGCTCTCATGAGTACCTTCCACATCAAACAACTTTCAGCTTCATGCACTCAGAAAATATTTTTCCTCTCCGGTCTTTCTTTCCAGCACAGCAGGCACGTCAGGACTACGAGGGTGGGCTGTCTGGCTTCCCGTTGGGCCACATCTCCAACTGCATCATGTGGACCTCGGACTGGAGCCCCTGCTCCCGCAGCTGTGGCCCAGGTGTGTCTATCCGCACCAGCAACAAGAACTGGGCTTGCCGACTACAGATGGAGACCAGACTGTGCCAGGTCAGACCGTGCCAGACTCTGCTGCCGAGTCTCCGAAGGCTTCACTCGGTCAGTGAACAATCAGCTCACATTCATAGTAATTAACCACCTGTTAAAAACCTCAGAGTAAAGTTCCACTCACACTTTGTACCTGGTGCACAGTTTGTGCACCAGGTACAAATAACAGCACTGATGACGGGGTTAATATAAAATCAGCAACTAGCATAACCAGCAACCTAACATCACAGCACAGTGCTAGCTTTAAACTAACTTTTGGCCATGACATCTGCATGTAGTTTGTCTTTAACCGCATGGTACTACCTCAGC
>JAUYWH010000022.1:1905324-1918684 GCA_034779795.1 Ctenopoma multispine | reverse complement strand
TCAACTCAACTCAACTCAACTCAACTCAACTCAACTCAACTCAACTCAACTCAACTCAACTCAACTCAACTCAACTCAACTCGCTTCTGGTACCAGGTACTTTGTTTGTGTACCTCCTCATGAAAGTGCCACTGGAAACTGCTGTGAGCTGCCCTGAAACTGCAGACACACAGGAACAATGGAGGATATTAAAGAAATTCCATTCTTGTTTTTCATTATCTGGTTGTTTGTCACAGTGTGGAAACATTTTGTTTCAGAAGAGGTTGAAGCCCACAAGGCAAAACATGACAAATGTGCATAAATACGTTTGATTTAATTAAAAGCTACTTTACTTTCATCATTTTAGGTTTAAACTGCTCTTGAAAATGCATTCAGTGTTATGAATGTACTCTTATGTACGTTACATTTGAGCTTGTTGAATAGGTGTTTGAGTTACAGTACAACTACAAAATATGAATACAGTTCTTTATTTACAGTGTTTGTATTTGGCAGGACTGGAGTGTGACCAGTGACACTGACAACAGTCATGGTTTGATAGTACCAGAGTAAGATTAATATTAATTTAACAGACTAATATCAACACATGTTGCACACACTACAAGAAACTGCTGAGCTACGCTATATCAGCTCCTGTCTGTCACGTGACAACACTGACATCACTTACAGGCCTGTGTAGTAACATTATTTATCTTGTCTAAGATCTTTATGTTAAAACATAAAGAACTAAATGAACTAAAACAAGCTAAAGGATGTGTCTCACATCACCTCTGAACACCCCGAAGGAAGCGATCACACAACACTGAACAGACATTTGCTACAGGTTTCCTGTCACTGTGTATTTCAGAGGTTGGAGGTGTGTGAGAGCAGCTACAGTTCACCTGTGTCCATTCAGCTTGAGCACCAGGGCTGCTGGAGCACCAGAGCCTACCGTCCCAGGTTCTGTGCCTTGACCTGTGCAGAGGGGCGCTGCTGCAGCCCTTCTCACACCAGGACTGTGCGGATGGTTTTCCGCTGCCCCCAAGGCAGGCTCACCCAGCAGCAGGTAATGGTGATCGAGTCCTGCTCCTGCAGCAACGCTAACTGCCACCAGTCTCAGGCCGCAGCTGTCCGGAGTATCCTGCCCTGGCTGTGAGGCGTATCCAACTACGAGTAAGACAGGCAGGCCCTGTCTGTGAGAGGATCACAATAATCAAATGTACACACGTAATAATATGGTGGTGCAGAACGTCAAGCAAGAGTTTCAACATTACGAAAATTCTGTAATGAGGATGTGAAAGTTCACATACTGTACAATGTGGAGATGTTACACTAGGTGTAGCAGCAATGTGGAGATACGGTACAATGGAGAATGTGTATCCAGATGTGCAGGTGTGTAAATGTGCACTGACATTTCAAAGTATAAGTAACATAATAAAGATTTATGCAGGAATCTGTATCTACAGTATATTTCTTCATCCTACAACTTCACCTGTTGTCATTCTAATCCTGCTCATCCAGCCACTGAGCACAGCAGAGGAGACAGAACATTCATCAGGTTGCCATCACGTTTGTTTGTGAACCCTCACTGAATAACATCACAATTAACATATAGAAGTTAATAACAGTTCTACAGAACGCAGCTCCCATTGGATTAGTTTAAACGCTGTATGGTGTAGGATCAAGTCAGCAGTTGTTTTGTCTTTAAACACAGCAGTCCTTCAGCCACAAAGCCCCCACACCCTGTCAAAGTCAGACATTCACACACAGTGTTTTTCTTTCTCAATTATCCAACCCTGAGTGTTTTCTCAGAAATGTCTGATAACTCTCACTTATGTCCAAATAGCTAATCCAGTTTTCATTTTTCCAGTAGTTGCAGTGGAAACTGCTGTACCTGCCACTAAAACACGGATCAACTTCAAATTAATTCTGCATTTCATATAAGTGACTGTCTCATAGCAAAATGTTGATTTTCTCTTAAGACGCAAATAAATATAATTGATATATATTACTGTATAACATAAGCTGTTAAAAGCCATCTCTTTATTAAGGCACACATTAAGAGGCTGGTCTGAGTTGGGGTGTGGGAGGGGTCCTCAGAGACAGTTATCTCCAAACTGCAGCCTCACCACTGTGCCCTGCTCTAGGGATGGATCTACAGCTGCTTCCCCGAGTCCTGCCCCAACTGTAGTTGTAACTGTCATTGTCATAAAAATTGTTTTTAAGGAAAAAATACTCCACCTCCCCCATTCCAAAGTAATTCCCCACATCATCAGAGGCTGCCGCACATGTCAAATGTGACCTAGCAAAAGGGCTGGATAAAAGATATGACATGGAAAATGCAGTTTGGTTGTGTGGTGATTTGCAAATGTTTGGATGTGTGATATGATTTACACACAAACACATAACACCTTAACATTTCATGTCTTTAAATTCCTCAGCTGAATCTGTAACTGATTAAATGTCAGTACACAATCCACCTTGTTGTACAACACGTGTTGTTTGATCAGTGGGTGTGTGAGTGTGACTGTGTTTTCAACATGTGGCGTCTAATTCCAGGGAAAACTTTATAGACACAGCGTGAAGAAGCCAAGTTGGAACGTCAGCGACTTCCCCTCTGTGAACTGTGTGTGTGTCTGTGTGTGTCTGTGTGTGCGTGTGTGTGTCTGTGTGTGTGTGTCTGTGTGTGTGTCTGTGTGTGTCTGTGTGTGTCTGTGTGTGTGTCTGTGTGTGTGTGTGTGTGTCTGTGTGTGTGTCTGTGTGCGTGTGTGTGTGTGTCTGCAGCCTCCTCGCTGTGCAGCACAGCTGCACCTCTGGGAAATGGGCGGTAGCTCCGCGCTTGGTTTCATATTTCACTTGGATTCAAACGAGGTACGAGGCGCCGCGTTAAAGGAGATGTGTGAGCAGAACGAGCCGGCGGCTCTGTCTGCGCTCTGATTTCACTGGAACGCGTTTAACCCGCCGAAAACCTAAAGACATGTCTGGAAATCTGAGCCAGGTGCCGTGCGAGAACATCAACCTGAACTTTACGCACAGCTTCCTGCCGCCCGTGTTCGTCACCGTGTTTGTTGTCGGGACTCTGTCCAACATCTGGGGGCTGCGGAGCGTGTGCAACAGTTGGAACAACATCGGAAACATCAACATCTTCATGCTGAACCTCGGGGTGGCGGACCTTCTGTACCTGTTCACCCTGCCCTTCCTCGTGCACTATTACGCGCGGAACAGCAAGTGGATGTTTGGTCAGATTTTCTGCAAAGTGACTCGGTTCTGCTTCAACCTCAACCTTTACGGCAGCATCGGTTTCCTCACCTGCATCAGCGTCTACAGGTACCTGGGCATCGTGCACCCCATGAAGGTGATGGGAAAGATCACCAGCCGACACTCCGTGACCGTGAGCGCTCTGGTCTGGCTTCTGGTCATAGTTCAGATCCTGCCTGATATGTTTTACGACAAGAATGACGAGACCTCTCCAGACTCGTGTTTTGACACCACCTCGAACGCCTTGATCAAAAGCTACCAGCCTTACAGCATCTGCTGGGCCGTGACAGGCTTCGCCTTCCCGCTGGTTATCATTCTGGGGTGTTATGGACACGTCGTGGTGGTTCTTGCCAGAAAAGCCAACGTCAACCCCCTGCTGAAGCAGCGCTGCCTGAAACTGGTCGTGATCCTGGTCATACTGTTCTCCATCTGTTTTATTCCTTACCACGTGTTTCGAAACGTCAACCTGGGAACCAGGATTCTGAAACTAGACGGTGTTTGCTACTCCAGTTTCCGCAACATCTACATTCTGCATCAGGTTGGCAGATGTCTGGCGTGTCTGAACAGCGCGATAAACCCGCTGATTTATATAGTTGGAAATGATGATTTCCTCATGAGGTTGAATAACCTCACTAAGAGGGCCCGGATGTCTCTGTCCAACCTGAAAGGCGCAGTGATTTACCGTAGGCCCATGGAAGAGGGACCGGATTCGTCGTCAGACACTCGTTGAAAGGACAAAAGGCGCAATCAGCTGCCCTGAGATCCAGTCAGTGCCTTATCACGCAGCGCCAGAACTTCCACTTTTCCGGGAACGAAGTACAGTAATGACTGATGGCTGGAAAGATATTAAACGTATCATCAGGCTGTGTCGTAAGTCATCAAGCCAGAGAGAGAAGCACATGTTGTGCTGGAGGAGCATCTGCCACAATGATTTACTGCTTTATATATTAATCACATATATATTCAGTGTTGTATCGAGGTGCTGCTCATGTTCTGCACTTGCTGTGGGCTTCAGAGCTGGTGACCTGTGAAACTGGTCCTGCTGTACAGTGCACACAATGACCAGTCCGCGCGTTGTGCTTCAGCACTGCCGGGACCTTCTTTATGATTTGCAGTATATTGCACTGATATTGCACATGTGAAGTGTTGGTTGTACTTGGCAATGGTTTGTATTTTCCATGCTCGATGTGACTAAGGATCAAACCCTAGAAGGCTTTGAACAGAAGCACTTATCTTAACATAGTGTTTATGCTGCGGCAGCTACAGTATGTCAGTGTTGGGATGTGCTGAGAGAAGAAGTGATGGAAGAAATGCTCAGAAACGCAGTAAAAGTACTGTCATTAAATCTTTGCTTAAAATAAAGAACATAAGTATTAACGTCTATCTTTCTGTCTGTATACTGATGCTGTATGCTTGTGATACTAATAAACAAAAGTATTACCACATAGCATCTAGGAAATTCTTCACTCACTGCGTTATCGAACAAGTTTTAATTGTGACTACATGAACCATCTGGGGCTGTTTTCAAGATGTGTCTCAGATTTTTTTACAGCCTGATTACATCTTGAGTAAAGATACAGATGCAGGGCTGCAGAGTGGAAATTTGAATGGTGTCATTACGCAACCACGCAGAAGGTATTTGTCTGGCCTGTGTTATTTTCACTGAACACTGCCAGAATTTCAGGAAGCTGCAGCTCCTGTCTGTGCCTGCCTCCATGAACAAGCTCTGTGCCTGTCGGTTAAGTGCTGCACAGTACGTGACTGAGTCCATGTTAGAAAAGAATCTGTTTCTAGCAGCAGTGTGGCCTCATACTAATCCAGCTGTTGGTTAATACTTTAAAAAGCAAATGTTAAAGAATTTGTGTTAACTCAGACATTCTACAGCACCTTTAAAGAAAGTGTGATAAGTGTTGCACAGTTTTAATATGCAACCAGAACTTTTAGGGCACAGTTTGTTAACAGGAAGTTTCCCACACCTTTCCTCTAACATCCTCACTTGTTGCTGCCTTGTTGTCTCCCATTACATTAACAACAAGTAGGAGCAGCTAAAGATTTTACTGCCACCTGCTTCATACTACAAAATGACACTGTGCACAGCTGACTGTGTTCTGAAGACATTACTAAAGATTTGCTGAATTCTTGCAACATGTTTTGCACAGTGTCAGGAAAAGGTTGGGCCAACCACAGACGCACAGACACAGCAGCTCCTGCTGAAGTGACGTGCTGATGCTGCAGACGAATAGGGGTGGACAGAGGATCGTTTTGAAATACTTACTTACTAGAAAAGAAATGATGTCATCCGATAATTGGGATTAATTGGAAGTGCATGCCAACACAGCAAAGCATCCTGTCCCCCTCATATCTAATGGAGCAACACAATGAAGCAGGAAATCAAAGCCAATGGCATTGAGCTGGACTTGACTAAATGACTTATTAGATCCATGACCTGGTCTGATCCAGCAGCTAGCATGTGAGTTTATAGGCTTGTTAGGAATAACAACTGTAGTTCTGGCTTGAATCTGGCTCATAAATCTGACCAGGATCATATAAACAGGAACTTATAACACAATGAAGATCAACTTTTTCTGCCTAACGTTACCCGGCCACACTGACATGTACACAAAAGCCATAAGTGGACTGTGGTTGGACGGAAGACTGAAATATAATAATTCATGAACTGCTTCTTGATTCTGCACAGATATGCACGCTTTTCCCAGAAAACCACTGTGTGAACAACACAACCTACAGGGCGTGATGAAACCTGGCAAAAATACAGGAACTTAGGCTAAACCTTAGCAATATGGAGCGTCATTCTTCCTTTACAGTTGCAAAATGACTTTCCTGTGGTTACACACTGTCTCACACGTTGACATGAATATTCCAGACTTGTTCAACTACGTCGAAGCCACAAAGCCTGACTCGCTCCATCTGTTTCCTCTGTGGCTTCATGGTGTCTGAGCAAGATCCCAGCACAAATGCATGTTGTCTTTTTAGATAAATATTAACATCTTGGATGTTTTCCCTCCTACACTCATTCTCTGATCATGTAAACACAGTCTGGTAAGAAAAACACAAAGCAGCTTGATGAATGTGCATAAGCACTTAAAGGTAACACCCTGAGCAGCTACAGCCAGAGGTGCAGCAAATCAGAGGTTTCACACTAGTAACCTCGTCCATTACAGGCAGTACAGACCATGGAAGTACATTTACTGAAGTACTCAGGCAGATTTACATGGAGCTTTAGCCTTTGAACTAAAGATGTTACAGATGTTATGGCTTTTAAATGGGGGGAAACCGTGAAATAGTTACCCCCCTAGATCCGTCCCTGCAAGTACTATATTTTAGTTCTACTTGAGTATTTTCCTTTGAGACTACTTCCTGCTTTATTCTCCACTACATTTCAGAAGGTGACATTTAACATTTTTACTTCACGACATTTATTTGACAGCTTGAATTACTTGCTTTGAATACCTGCTTTCGCTTGGTTGCCTCTGGCATGGTCTCACACCCACACATGGTAAGAAAAACAACAAAGGAATAACCTTCCATGAGACTCTCATCGACCTGCATGTATACTACTGCTGCTTCTGTAAAGTTATAATAAGCATTTCGTGTTGAGACACACATTGTGGTTCCCATTCTCACTTCACAGCTGCACGTGATGTGAAAATCAGGGTTACAACATGTAAGTATTTTTAGTAGAAATATGCTCCATGTAATGTATCTAGGGGGAGCAGCTTCTCTCTCGCCCCCTTGTAGATCTGCCCTTCTTATAAAAACTAACTAACTAACTAGAGATTGATGTCTACAGTAGATCTATAAACATTACGTCTATATTCTTTCTACAAATATCCAGTGTTGCTTTAAAGAAGCCCAAACTGCAGGACACAAGATGTCTCTGAGACTATCTCAGTGACGGTGGTTTGGAGTGAGCACAGAGAAACGTGACGAATGTGAAAACACGCTCCTTGCATACATCACTCTGCACTGTGAAGCTCAATCATCCAAGCGATGAAAAGCAAAACACAGGTTTGAGTTAGTGGTGGGCGGATCGATCCAAAGTATCAACACTATCGATACCACGTTGGTATTGTTATCGGATCGATACTAGCATGCTGGTATCGATATTTTCTCTCTTTTCTTCTACTTTCAGTGTGTCCGTATCATCAGAAATTAAACCTCCCAGTACAAACACCGCTCTGTGGAAGTACAACATGACAATACATCCTGAATAAATACGTAATCAGGATTACGCTTCACCTGTATGCAAACGTAATAACTTGGAGACAGGGTTGGAAAAAACATGAACAAGAGAACAGCAGCTACAAAATAAACAAGGAGGAGGAGAGAAGACCCCCGTTTTACAGAGACAGAGAACCACTGCAGGAAAATGCACCCCGTGCTATCTCCCACTAGGAAAGTGTCACATCCATGAAACTTACAACACCAACCAACATCAGTCCCACAACTTCACTGTCAAAATTATTCAGTTCTGGGACGAACAGAAACTGTATTTTCTGGCATTGTATCATTAAGTGCACTCCTAGAGAAATTAATAATTAGCAGCACCAATTGTGATTGTCTGTAGGTTCAAGAGAAATATCCTGGAGTTATATTCACTTAATGTAACACTGGTGTTTTTCTGTTTTGTGGGTTTGGTCGTGTTTAAAGTGATTTAATATGACAGGGATTTTACTTAAAGCCTTGGTTCAAGACAACTGTCCTGGATGTGGATGTTAATTCAACACTGGTGTTTTTGTTTTTTTGTGCATTTGGTTGTGTTTATAGCTATTTTAATGTTTTTTTAAGCATTGTAAACATTTTATACGATTTTCCAGCAGGATTTTTTTTAATGGTGCATTTTCCAGCAGGCTGTACTTACAAGGTAATAGTATCGGGATCGGTATCAGCGATACTGGCCCTGTATTTACTTGGTATCGGATCGATACCAAAGCTTGCGGTATTGCACACCACTAGTTTGAGTGAAAGGAGAGTCAAACAGTTAAGGTAACGGTTACCTGATGAGCAAGAAGCATTTAAGAGCCAAGATCAAATCACTACTTTATCCTTGTTTAACAGTGTGACAAAAGAAAGAAAAATGAAAAAGAAAAATCTGTCAGCAGACGTTAAAGCACTGAAAAAGAGAGAAATACAGAGCAGGAGCAGGAGCAGGAGGGAACAGAGAAGGGTCACCAGACTGTCTGCCCACTGCTGACCATACATTTATTTGAGTTAACAGTTGGATATGATGCTAAGCTCTGCTGTTTACCAACCAATAAAATCTATATAATACAGTACAGAATTCTTGTAGTAATGTATAATATGTGATAAATAAAATCTTGTGATATCATGTGATTCATATTTACGATCAGCCCAAAAGATGAATTAAGATGTTCAGTACATTCATCTATAAGAACAAGTGAGTCATCACTGCCACTGACTGATTCACTGGCTTTGACCATAGCTGTGGTTTTTCCCCCACCGTTAACCACTATCAGCTATGATGGAGTTTCTTGATAGAAAACGGCCGTGCTGATGACTGTCTAATTAACTATTCATCTTACAAACAATAATTCTCTGTGCTAGTTGTATGTCGCTTCCTGTAATGATGATGTGTTCACTTATGATGCAGGGGTGTCGTGATGTGACCACGTAAGGGGAAAAAGCTACACAGTCGCTAACAATGACTATTTAAAAATGGGCAAAGTGATTCATAATTCCCACCTTTTCAGACCGGAGAATGTGCTGCACTGGGTGGTTTCCACGTACAGAGATGGACACAGAGACAGATAAAACTCTTTTCATTTATGTTGCATTATGTTGTGTTGGGGAAGTTTGTGAAGCCTTTAGAATTTCTGTATAAATTTAACCTGATAACATGATCAGATTTTCAGTCCTATAACCAGATGAAGGGAATTTAATTTCACAAAATCTATTTATTCATTTATTTATATCAGTCAACCAAAACAGAATCTTAACTTTATGCCACGTTACTGGATGTGTGAGAGGACTTCACTCGCTTTGGTCATGTTTGATTTGAGCAGCAGACGGCAGATTACATCAGTTCACAGGTTCCATCACAGTGACATGTTCATTATAATAAATGACAACAGTTCAGAAATCCTACAACTTTATTTTCAATAAAGCTTTTCAAAAATATGTCTCTTTGTAAAAGTACACAGGCTGCGATGCCTCTTCTCTGTCTTTACTGTCGTTCATTAGGAGTCAGTTACTTGGAAACATCTAAGGTCTTCAGGACGATGGTGTCAGTCCAGAGTCCATAAACCAAGTTGACAGCATCTACTCTTTTGACAGAGAACTGATAGAACCTGTCAGAGATCAGGTTGTCCACCTGTGTGTAGTACAGCTGGCATGTAGATTTGTTAAACAGCTCTTGGTCATCGGCGATTGGATGAAGGTTCTTGACTTGGATTTCAAACTGTTCGTTGGGCTCCTTAGACTGCTCACCTGCAACCTCCCAACTCAAATACACAGAGTTGGAACTCGCACATGACTCAAACCTGTCGAATACCACGGGCATCTTGACAGTCAGTGTCACTCTGAGCTGCGGTATGGGAATGTTGCCTGTGTTGGGGATAAGCTGGTTCTGTAGTTCCAGTGGGCCGAGGTTGCGAGAAATTCTCGTCACAAAGTCATTCAAGTGCTGATGGGTTTGCTGGAGCTTCTGTCGCACGGTAGCTTCTGTGTCACAGTCCACCAGACCCTGCTTGTAAATAATGATGAAGTTCTCTAGCTCTCGACTTCCCCTCACGATCTCTTCGTAAATCAGTCCCAGAACAGTGAGGAGGAGCCTCACGTGGGTCTTAGCCAGGTTCATGGCACACCTCAGCCTCTGCTGGTCAATGAGAGACCACACCGTGCTGTCTGACAAATGTAAAATGTGCTGATCTGCGGTGGGTACCAAATCGTTGCGCTGGATTTCCAAGTAGTACGAACTCCTGTTCATCAGTTGAAGCTCTTGCTGCATCACCTTGAAAATATATGACATGAATTCATCAAACTACAGTTGTGAAGCCCCTGAAACACCTCACACGAACAACACATTTATACTTACAGTGCCCAGAAGTTTGAACATGTCATTTTGATTCTGCTTTTTTGACACTGATAAAAAAAAAAGTGAATACACAAATAAAAAATATAAGCTGGAAAGTTTGTGAAGGCTGGATAGTAAACAAATAGAGAAATCCTGGAGATTTATTTTACAGCAAAACAACGATCCCAAGCATACAGCCAAAGCTACACACAAGTGTTCTTAAGTGTCTGATTTCAATTCTGTTGGTCGGTGTCAAGAAAGCCAAATGAAATCAACCATGATTCAGTGTTGGAGCAGGAAAGCTACAACACTGAGCCCCTGAGTCTGGTTCTGCTGGTTCTTGCATTAAAGGGAGTTTTTCCTCTCCACTGTCGCCTCAGTGCTGCTCCAGTGGGACTGTTGGGTTTTCTACATTATTTCATATTTGCTTATTTTCTGTAAGGTCTTAAACCTTACACTGTAAAGTGTCTGACATGACTTCTGTTGTGAATTGGCGCTATATAGATAAAGTTGAATTGAATGGAGGGTGAATTTGTTTTTGGGCACTGTAAGCTGCACCCTGCTAACCCACAGTAACTGTGTTTGTCATCAAACTCTCTGAATTAACAATGAGAACAGTGTAAGCTGATCTAACAGATGTAGAGGAATCAGGCTGTATATGGTTAGAGGTCATTTATGTTAGGGCAGCATTAGCACGGCATGAACAATGGAGACTTTTTTCATTTCTATCTATTTATACTTAGCTTCTCCTTCCTTCTAAGGTGGACAGTTAGTCCCTTGTTCCACAGGGTTTTTTTTGTTTTCTTCCTCTGTACTTTTTTAGTATAAGTAGGAAATATTTTATTGTTATAACATGTACACATATTTCGTATGCACTTCCTGTCTACTTTTATATCTCATACATCTAGCCACAGTCACTGGTTCTTCTCTCCATCTGGGAAATTCCACTCTTGTCTGACACAGAGAAACAAGTGAAATGAAACCACAGTAAAATAAACCTCTGTGCAGTGGTTTTCAGTTTGCTATGATTTGCCTTCAGATTCAATGTATTGACCAAACTGTATTTGTAGTAACAAACAAAGAGTCATTTTCTCAACACACCAGTTTTAGTGTGCAGTATCATTTCCCCCAACATGGTCCACTTCAGTGCAGAGCACGGGGGCTCTGACAGCTGTGTGGAAATGGCAGTGTACAACTGCAACACATTGTGTCATCTACACCCCGTCCGGCTCACAGCTCTGCATTACTGGAAACTCACCTTGAAGGAGTTGTGACTAAGTCTAGAGGAGAGCAGTTGTACAACTTGGCTGTAGAGGTCTGAGAGAGGGGGGGCGTCCCCTTGTTTCCCGATCTCCTGGGCTCCACGTTCCTCTGAGTTAGTACAGGTCAGCTTGATTTCATCCATAGTAACTGTAACATGCATTCATAAAACTAATGAAAATATCAGTTTGAAACTCACATTTTGGTATTTTATAGCTTTTTAGAAGAAATAAATAAAACACTGATTCCCAAACATAGCTGTTTCTCACATATAGCAGGGGGCAGCCAACGTGGATCAGTGACCTTCAGGCCCCATCCAACATGATTCAGAAATGTGAAAATGTATTGGGCATTAGTCTCTCAGTACGATGTGAAAACATATGTTTATTACCCTGTTATATGATTCTCATTCATTCATTTCTTCATCTCCCTGATTATCTTAAAAAAGACAAATTCCAACTAATACAATCATCACAGTTATAAGTGTCTGTAATCAAGCTGCTAACTAAAATTCAACTCTAACTAAACCCAGCCCAACGATTATGTCACCACATCTACACAAACAATATCTGTCAGCTACACCTCCACAAACAAAACACCGTCACCACCCACCTGCTCATTTCTACTGAAACATAATTATTAAACGTGACCTAAAAAATGCGCTGATGGTTTTTACACCAAGCTCAAGCAGCACAAATAGCTGCCTAATGTGTTTTGCTTATGTTAATATTGAGGTAAGAGCAGTGAAGTAAAACCAACAAACGTCCATATTTTTCAACATATTTCAACTATGATTTAGAACCAAACCATGAACCAACTTAGTGATGGTAAGTTATAAATTACTTCCTATAATTAAGTTACTCTAACTCAGTATTTCACTTGAATCCTACCATGTCCATGCATATTGTTACCCTAATTTAATTTAATACTACTAACTTATTTTTCTTAAGTCAAATAAAATAAGCACATATACATATTTCTGTGCAGGTACTGATTTACAACATCAAAGCCCATGGTAAGCAGGATTTACTGTACGAGAAATCAAAGTAAACAGCACAACATTTGAGATAAACGACTACTAAACATTAAACTGCAGCTGGCTGCTTAATATTTCATTAATGCAACAACAACTAAGATTTCCTATCTGTCTATGTTTTACTTTACCACAACGTCTCGTCCTTTAGTTTAGTGGCAGCTTGTTTGTGGTTAAACGTGTTTGTTCTGTTTTGGTTTTCTATGGTTACGGAATGACCACAGCACTCTGCATCGCATCACTCTCCCTGTTACTGATCCATACCTTTAAATAAGATGATGAATTCCTTTGTTTTATTGTCTTTCATTCATTCTTATTGGATGTATTGTTCTTAGTTAATGTAATTAGTTGTTTTACTTATGTTAAATTGTCAGGAGTTTATCATCATCAAATCCCAGGTCAAATATGTTGATCATGCTCCAAATGACTTTTACTCAGCAGTGTCACACATAGCAAATGACTCTCGGAGCTTCTTATTTCATTTCTTTGAAACCACCATTAACAAAACAAGCACCAGAACACATTAGATAATGGAATTCTATAACAGATGCCTCTCATGCAGGAAATTACAGAATTACAGGCCTATCAGCCGGCATCACATTAGACTTCTGCAAATGACCTGAGTCCACTGGGCTCAGCGGTGCTGTGACTCGTGGGTTTGAAAGTCGTAGGCCTGGAAACTGTGAGCTATGTGTGCTGTGCTGATGTTATGTTATGGACGTTGACTCACCTACATAAACTGTTCAGACATGTTTCTCTTCTCAAATGACGCGATCACA
>JAUYWH010000022.1:1881479-1898344 GCA_034779795.1 Ctenopoma multispine | reverse complement strand
TGGTTAATTGTGTGCGGCGTCTAGGAGACGGAGTCCCGTTGTCAAAATTGCGTGTAAACGATTGAAAAACACTGTAATATCTCACACAAAATAAGAGGAATAATAATAAATGCAGCCAAAGCTTTATCTGCACACAGGACGACATGTGAACATCAACCTTTCTCCACATCTGATCTCACAGGTGCTACTCTAGTTATGTCCAGAAACTACTCTTACTGGTTTCCTGTAAATACATGTGGTTGATTATACACATAGTTTTGTGGGCTGTTTCCATGGTACCTTAGCATATCACTGGTTAGCCTGCTGTGAATTTGTGACACTTCTAACACCCCTCCCAGGTCAGTGGGCAGTGGTCTGAAACACTTAAAATAGTGTATGCTGCACAGTAGGTTGTAATTTAGATGAACAGAGAAAAATAAAATGTAGATTTATTATAAAGTCAATTCCGACACAGACCCAAGTCAGTGGTTCGCCTTTGCTCATGACTTTCACATAATGTCTTTTGGAGCGAAGCCATCAGTGTCAGCCTAACGTGAATGAAAGAAACCACATGAGATGATGGGTTCTGTGGTCTGATATCACTCTCTGCTCGGCACAGACTCAACACTGGCTTACTGTAACATATCTGATAAAAGAAACACAAATCAGGTCACAGCTGATTCAAGATCTGGTGCCAAAGCATCCGACTTACTGCATGTTGTTGTATTATACAGTATCCTGGTATCATTGTGTTTTTTCTTTAAATGTTCCACCTGTCAGATGTTGAAATGTGTTGTTTTACTTGTCCGTAGATGCCATGTCTGTGCAGTGGTGCAACATGTCTGATGTGCAGGTGTTGTCCAAACACCAGGAACTCCACTGTGACCAGGATCATTTACGCCTTCATCTTACTGCTGTGGACCATCGTCGCTTGCATCATGCTGTCGCCAGGTGTGGATGAGCAGCTCAAAAGGGTATGAGAGGCCCCTGAAAATACGTTTCTACCCACAGTGACAAACACAGAATGGTTAATCATATGTGCGATAAATGACACAGATGTTAAAGTAGTTGTCTGTGTAGTTGCTTGTTCTCACCTTATCAGCCAACATGAGACAACACATTAACTATACAGCAGCAGCATAGATTCTAAATGACTTCAGACAATGTGAGCTTTCACATTTCTAGTTATTACACATATTCATTTATTCATTGTGGATAATGAACATGTGTCTGTGGCTAATCATGTGAACCTCTAATTATCAGTTCATTTAAAGGGACAGTTAGAGTCAGATGTTTCAGTCAGTGTGGTGATGATCAGGTCTAAGTCTGAGAGAAATCTGGGTCATCACAGTACAGCTTTGTACTGGTAAAGGAGACAAAAAGAAGTCAAATATAAAAATGGTTTTATACCAACAGTAATTTACAGCAAAGCCTAAAGGGAGACTCAGAGGGCTGAGTGATATAACCTGGAATCAATATCACAACATGATCAAATGCCTCTAATAAATGAATTGAAGTCCATGACAAAGACTTAAAAGCCAAGAGGTAGTTGTCCGGGTACTGAATTGAAATAATGTTTGCTTGATCGATCATTTGGTCTCAAGTGTGACAGCCAAACAACAGCTGCCAGTGTTTGTTAATGGTAAATGTACATTCCTGTGATTTCCTGTAGATCCCAGGCTTCTGTGAAGATGGTGCAGGCTCTCCTCTCTCCGGCCTACAGGCCAACTGCAGCATGTTTGTGGGCTACAAGGCAGTGTACCGTGTCTGCTTTGGAATGAGCATGTGGTTCCTGGGATTTTTCATTCTCATGATCAATATCAAGAACAGCAGAGACCCTCGTGCTGCTGTGCACAATGGGTAAGAACTGCAGCAACTCCAGCAACATATGCAATCCTTTCATTACCAGCACAGTGTAGATGTCAGATGACACAGAGCAGAGATGCATTTCCTCACCACACACAGCAGCTCAGAGGTGTTTCCAACATGTCGTTCAGCAGACGGCCTTTGCCCTGCACATGTGAAGGCTTGATGTTTTTTAGTACAGGTGCAGTGTTTGTAGTTACTAATCTATTGGGTTTATAATGTTGCAGCAAACAGATAACATGTTAGCTGAGACCGCACTAATAACACAGACGTGCTCTGTCCAGAATAAGTGTAATACTGCTCTGAGCTATTCTGGGAAGAACAACTGTATCTTACTATATTAAAATGAATATTTGAGGAATCCATCTGGCTATCCCTCAGGGAGTTCTTCTGAAGAAAAACTATACACCACAGATATTCCTGGAGATCTTTGTGCAGGGTCCAGCAGAGAGCTGTACCGTGTACAGCAACATGTATGTCAAGGAGTTAAGTTAAAACAGCATAAAACACAAACACAGGTCACTGCTCCATGATAAATACAACATCCTGTATAATACAAATAAATTATTTATGCCGATCATCAAATAGTTTGTATAATAAGCCCTTAATTTTTCAAGTCTGTATTAAAGCAACACTCAGACGCCCATATCTGAAAAGAGGGTAATAACACTGTAAGCAGGCCACCTGTTCATGCAGGCCTTTAGGAAGGCAAAGTAACATGGGCCCAAATCCACAGTCCTCTATCTGTGGACATATACATTCAAAGGCTTTATCTGAAGATAGTGGAAGGCTTCAGTCTTTTAGGTACAGACATTTTTTGTTACTTTCCCACCACTGAAACTCAACAGGGAAACCCTGTCCAGGGAAATACAAAGAGGCAATACTCAGAAAGCTGAGGAATAATACTTCCCCATCTTTTACTCAGTGCCTGATAAGACATTGCAACAGAGTATTGGAATGTCAAGGTTAATTCATTTGTTTTTGCTGAAGACTTTGGGTTATGAAGATGAATATGACATATTTCAGCTTTTTCCTGATGGTAGAGACATTAAACAACAGGCGTTTCTTGTTCCCCCTTGGTCCCTGTGAGTCTCCACTCTTTACCACCAGGTTTTACCTGTGATCACAGCTGCAGTTGTTATTTTGAATGTGATAAAATAAAAGCCGCTACAACAACTTGGAACATCTTCAAAGAAAGAAACGTGTCAGCCTAGGAAGAACTAGGAAGAACTACTTCAGCCATTGTTTGATTTTCTACAGCTCTAGAAACAGAAAACAGTAATTGCCTGACTGAAACAGATTTGTGCTTTATGTGTTTTCTGTGCTCTTTTTGTTTTCAGATTTTGGTTCTTCAAGTTTGCTGCCTTGGTGGCACTTACAGTTGCTGCCTTTTACATTCCAGATGGGCATTTTAACTACTGTAAGAACCTTTTATTTCTAGCTTTTGGTAACTCAGACCATCATACCATCTAGTATACACTGTGATCATATATGATAGATTGATCTTTGTGCCTGCGTTGTCATAGGGTGGTTTGGGATCGGTGCCGGTGGAGCTTATTTTTTCATTGTGATCCAGCTTGTACTGCTGGTGGACTTTGCCCACACCTGGAACGAGTCCTGGGTGGACAAGATGGAGAATGGCAACTCCAGGGGCTGGTATGCAGGTCAGTGACTCAAGCTGCGGCTCAGTAACCTGGGATGTACAACTTAAAAAATAAAAGCATGCAGACTAAATTTGCTCAGATTTGAATGTGTTGCTGGTACAGAATACACAATACAAAAAGACAAAGTGAAATAAGTGAAAAGTGTCGATACAGAGGTTAAAGATTGTATACTGTTTCTAGTGAACAGTACATATTTTTGAATGTTTTAGGGCATTTCCGTATCAGATAGTTCACGTTTATGCCTTCTGTTTGTAGCTTTGCTGGCGGTAACGATCCTTAACTACACCCTGTCATTTACTGCTGTTGTGCTGTTCTTCATCTTCTACACCAAGCCCGACGGATGCTTCATCAACAAGTTCTTCATCAGCTTCAACATGTTGTTCTGCATTCTGGCCTCTGTTGTCTCCGTGCTGCCCAAAGTGCAGGTGCGCTCAGTCAGGAATAAGCAGATCTATCAGTGGAAAAGGTTTGATTTGAAGTACAGAAAGTGGACACACAAATGTGAACACCTGCAAAGTGAATCATTCATATTATTATTTTAATATACAGTGATGCTTGAAAGCTTGTGAACCCTTTGGAGTGTCTGCATAAATGTGTCAAAAACTGGAACCCAATTAAACACGTGAAACAGAAAATGATCAGTGGCTCAAACAAAGGAGAATCATGAAGATCTGTGTAGAACAAATGGAGAACCTTCAGCACCCTTTTACCGTCTGTAGGAGTCAGCCCACAAAGATCCCACCAAGAGCGGGGTTCTTGTCATAGTCTGGGAGTTCACAGGGAAGCAAACACTTCCCTGTGAACTCCCAGGGAAGTGTTTGCTTCCTCTGGACCAGGATGACTCGCCCTCATTGATGGAGGTGGGAATGATAACAAACGTGAAGATATCCATCTGAGCAGAAGCTCATCAGAAAGTGGATCATGCCCCTAAATACATACGTTCTTCTAACAAAGAATGGTTTAGGCTGCTTAGCTTGCACATTTGGACAAGCAAGATTCATGCTAAAGCAAGTTTATGCTGTATTTTTTATGTTATGAACACAATGCCATCCTGGATTTTGTTGACTTGAGTTGCTGGAACAGAGTAAATATTAGCACAAACTGTGATACAGTAGTATCTAGGAGCAAATATATGCTGATTTGAACATCCAGAGGTCTTCTTTATTTATTATCCATTCACTTATACATTTTTCAAAATGGACAACACACCACATATTATATAGGAAAACATTTGTCATCACAGTCCATCCACATTTAAAACGCTGTGACAGTTTAGTGGATGTGCTCAAATTATGAACAGTGAACAATGGAGCACAACTCGACTTCATGAGTTTACTGAATATTTCAACGTCATGATCAGGTCTTTAAAACTATTACTTTATCTGTCTCCAGGTGTCTCAGCCACGTTCAGGTCTTCTCCAGTCCTCCATCATCACCCTGTACACCATGTATTTGACCTGGTCTGCCATGAGCAATGAGCCTGGTGAGACTGTTTTTAGGTTGATCATAATATTCCTGTAATAACACTATGATGAGAACACAGTCTCTGTCTACTAGACAGCTTTTTCATTTTTGATCTCCTCCCCTCAGACCGAGAATGTAACCCCAGCTTGCTGAGTATCTTTCAGGAGATCACAGCTCCTACACAGACCACTCTGGAGATGGAGAACCAGACGTCTGTTGTGATCACTGACACAGAGGAACCCGTCCTGACGTCCCCGTACCTGGAGTGGTGGGACTCCCAGAGCGTTGTGGGGCTTGCCATTTTTGTCTTGTGTATCCTCTACTCAAGGTAGAATTATGTCTCCTGGGTAAAATCTAAAACACCCTGTGGTCAGTACTTTTTGATCAAGATCCTGCAGTGGGCAGACTCTGACATGGGGTTCAGTCTCTCCTCCAGGTCCATTTTTTGTTCTAGAGTCTGTTTCTACCCAGTTGAGAACTGTATGTTTTCTCAAACAGTAGATTGAGCTTTAAGGTCCTGGTACTGGTACTTTACTTTACTTTACTTTACTTTACTTTACTTTACTTTACTTTACTTTACTTTACTTTACTTTACTTGGCAGACGCTTTTACCCAAAGCGACTTACAAGGAGAAGACTCCAGCAATTACCATTTCGGTTTCCGTAAATTAAAAATAAAGTGAGTTTTTAAATGTTTTTTAAAGGTGGTGATAGTCTCAGCCAGTCGAATGGGGCAGGACAAGTTGTTCCACCAGCCAGGGACAACAAAGGGGAATAGACTCGACTGATCGGAGACCCTGTGAAGAAGGAATATTTATCTCATTTCGTTTGCAGACCTGAGAGAATGTGCAGGAGTGTAGCTTACCAGTAGTGTGTTAATATAAGATAGAGCAGATCCCTTTAGAGTCCTGTAGGCAGCATCAAGGATTTAAACTCAATGCGAGCAGACTGTACACATTTTTCCTGTTGTGCCCACAGCATTCGCTCGTCCAGCACCGGCCAGGTGAACAAGCTGACCATGGCCTCCAAAGACACAGTGATCCTGGAAGAGGGCAGTAGCAGCCCTGACATAACGGATGAGTCGACGGGATCCAGGCGAGTGGTGGACAACGAGCGGGACACAGTGCAGTACAGCTACTCCTGCTTCCACTGCATGCTCTTCCTGGCCTCGCTCTACATCATGATGACTCTCACCAACTGGTACAGGTGAGTACACAAACCCTCTGAGCACAAAACCTACATTTCCATCTAGATAGAGGTTGGTGTTGGGATGTTGGGAATGAAGTTAGAGTCTGACTGGTTTTCTCAGTTTCTACTCAGACACACACAGACTGTCTTTGTTCTGTCCACACTTGCTGCCTCGTCTGTGGAACTCAGACACAACTCTGTTTAAACTGGAGGAAAAAAAGTGCATTTGTTGGAGACTATTAACCACCACAGATCAATAGAAAATAATAAAAACACATAGTGTAAGTAAAATACACATACATAGGATTTTAAATGAATAAAATTGAATATAACTTTCCGACTGTGTCATTTCACTGCGGTGAGGACGACTGAATTTATCAGGGAACATTAGCCCGAGTTTACATCTGTCTTGTACTGGCCAGCGTACGTTGTTGTAGATTGCAGATGGGTTTCCACCTTTAAACGTGACTAAATAAGTGCTTCTGTGGTGTTTTCCTCACAGCCCTGATGCAGACTACACCATAACCAGCAAGTGGCCAGCAGTGTGGGCAAAGATCTCTTCTAGCTGGGTGTGTTTGGTCGTGTACATCTGGACCCTGGTGGCCCCCATGATCTTCACCAGCCGAGATTTCAGCTGATCAGCAACCCTGGCCGCACTTGACCATATTGCCTATGTGTTACTGTCAAACGTAATGACATTTTATACTTGTAGTGTTTGTGTTCAATGTTTGATTTTGACTAAGTGAAAGAATTGGATCTGGTCCATAGGTGCCATAACAGCTGCTTTGGGTATCTACTGTGATTTTATACAAGGTAGCAGGATCTACTCATGAATTAGACAATCAAATATATTTTATTGAAGAACTTAACACACCATGAAGAAAATCACTCACTTTGTTGTTTTACATCAACAAATCCTTTTCAGATCTAATCAAACACCTTTATTTGTTGTGCATAGCTTAAAATCTGCATATTCTCAGCCTTACAACCTTCCCAGTTCTTGTATGAGAATCAGGGGTTGGTTTGTGAACTGTATGCAGTAACAAGATGATTTAGTTTGCTGCAATGCTTTCCAATGCCTTACTGTTTAGTAAGTCAGCGTTTTAAGCTCCTGCCAAATATTTATGGACCAACACAGTCAACGTTAAGTTGTCTTTAAGATTCAGTAGCTACTTTTCAGGTGTTAGAATCAATGAACCAGGGCTGTGGGACAGAAGAATCACAATATTTGGTTCAAGCTGACACGGTGTTGTTTATGTCTTTATTTTGTGCATCAATGTATGTATGAGTATGAAATCGCTTGAACGTTTTTATTTCCTGACTTTACCTGTAAATATGCTGTATTTTGTAATCCATAATGAGTAGTTCCATAAACTAAGGTCCAAACTTCATGCGGTTCTTGCAGCATTATAAGCTGCGTAGTGCGAAAGCATTGAATATTGACAATCACTCAATAATACAAACATTACATCGGACTTATCAGTCTGTACATTCATTTTCCTCTGAATAAAAGTCTGCATATCTGTCCACAAAAGGTTTGAACACATACAGTAAAAATACTGTCCAGTAATCAGGAGTAATACTTCTCTTGCAGGGTAAATACAAAGTGAAACATTGAGCATATTTCTTTCACTTGCTATAAATGTAATATTTATGTTAGTTACAGTGAGGTTTTTTGTACATAAATCTAACAGCACAGGAACGTGCTGCAGTCAGTGTAACATAGTACAAAGTATTAGTTTATTCCAAATATTAATATCTTCAACTGAAGTGAGCAGACATCTCACATTCACTACGCAATCACAGTTTATTACCAATTCAAGAATCTAAATAGTTCATGTGCTGTGACTGGTAAACCAAGTGTTTCCATTTCCAAACCATTGTTCTGTGTCTCCACAGAAGTGACACAGCTCACACCTTTCTTCTCACTGGCTGTCAGATCTGCACCATGTATGTGAGGGTGGGGACTTATGTTAGAGGATGATGGTTCCCATGGCCATTTGTTGTGTTTGGCAGTGTAAAGGAACGCTCCTCAGGCTCCTTCTGAGCACTATGGACCACTCTGCACCTGAACTCGCAGCCCTGGTCGTCCGTGTTGGGAGTGAATTTGAGAAAACTGAACATGGAGTAGAGGCCATTGATGTTCAGGCTGGGGGGAGTGTTGAAGACGCCGGAGTGAACTGTTTCTCCGTCTCTAGTCCAAGTCACGGACACGTCCTCAGGACAGAAGTCTTTGATGTACAGGTGTAGGGTACACTCTTTATTCAGGCTCAGTGGTTCAGAATTGATGAACATGACATCAGGAGGAGTTCCTGTTTCAACAGACAACAGACTGTTACTGAACGCAGCATTCAAACAGTAGTAAGTTCTTAGATTTCTATTTTGTACATCTCTTCTTTTGCTGTTGTTAGAAACACTTCACCCCAACACATCTGTTCATGTGTACACGCGTGCAGAGAATATGCGGTTGTGTGTCTTTTATTAGCTGAGATCTTGCAGTTTGATGTTATTTTGAGTGCTTTGCTTGTGTATTCTGTACTACTATACTGTAAGCTTCAGTCTGACACATTGAATGTGTGTAGTCTCTGCTCCAGGTGGTGTCTCTACCTTGAGTGTTGATGTGGTACTGGGCGTCTTTGTAGACTGTTTTAAAGCTGGAGTGGTAAACGCGGCAGGTGTAGATGGCCCTCTCGTCCTCTCTGGCCATGACGAGCTGGATCTTACTCCACATATTGAACAGGCGGGGGACAGAGGGGGGGGCGGGGTCAGAGGGGCGGCGGTGGAGGTTTGTGCCAGAGAATGGTCCAAAGTGTGTGATGGTGCGGACCTCCTCCCCGTCATTCCTGGACCACTCCAAGTAGATGTCTTGAGGGTAGAATTTCTCGACACGACAGCAAAGAACCAGCAGCCTCTCCACCTTGGGAATCTGAGGGATGCTGGAGATCTGGAGGAAAGATGGCTCCACTGGAGATGTGTGGGTGGTGAGAAGAGAGGGTAAAACAATATACTGTTCTCCTCAGTAGTTTTCCAGATCATTTTGGACAACACTCCAAAAACCTTCAATTTAGCATGTAATCATAATTTGTGTTATTGAGTGTTTGCTGAGTCCTACTTCAACCTTTTTAAAACTTGTAACATCATTTAAAAGGTTTTATGAATTTTATCTTATTCTCTACACTTTTACAGGAATTAAAACAAACTCATATTTTTCCACTAACACAACATAAATATCGAAGCTCAAGCTAAAATGATTTTTTTACTGTCAGAATATATAAACATTAATTGTCCTGAGTTGAATGAATCAAATCCAGGAAGTTTACTGAAGACTGTGAAGAAAGAAAACCAGCATATTAATAGACTTCCCAGCATGCATTATTTGAGACTTGAGACTCTTAAAAGACCCTTTCCTGTTATCTTTACAACAAAATTGTAGTTGTTGGTCATGATAATCCCAACCCCCAGCCCCGCCGCAAGCAGCTCTCGATCAGTAAAGACTTGGTGCTACTCTTGGACCAGTGATCCGGGCTGAACACAACGACCTGGCTCGAAATTAAGTGCTGGCTCCGATCCAGCCCAGGAACTGGCTTTATGGAAAAGGGGTATTTGATATTGTCTTTGTAGTGATTTTGTTACAAAGTCAGCCTTGTTTTTCAGTTCAGCGTGGTTAAATGTGAAAGGAAAGAAACCTGAGTTTGAGTGACCCTCTTACGGTTGTATGTTACTGTTTTACTTTATATAAAAATGATTTAAAGCAATAGGTTTCCACACAACGTGCTGCTTCAGGTAAAAAGTAAAATGAAAAGCGTTCTCTTATAATCTCTCAGTAATAGAACTCAGTAATAATAATGTGCTTCTGTTTCTCACCTTTGACTTTGACTATGGTCTCTCTGCTGATGCTCTCCCCCCTGCACATCACCACACACTGGTATTTAGTGAGGTCTTCAGTCACAGTCAGACACACAGTCAGGACGGATGTGTGGTGTTCTCCGTCTGACTGGAGAGACGCCTGTTCACTCAGATCCTCGTTGACCAAGAGAGAAACTGATTCTGAGTCTGCCACAAACTCTGCACCGCTCCTTAGTTTAAACCATTTCACTTTGATCTCTCGCTCTCTGGCTCCTCGGATGGTGCATTTGAGATCAGTTGGCACATCAGCGTATATAATGCTGGCTTGGCTGATTTGGGAAACACTAAGTGGACCTGTGGAGGGAGATCAGAGATAGGTGATCGTTCCATGCACTTGGATATGCTACGACTAGGAAATATTTGCTTCTGGGCCACTGTAGTTATATGATACACATCAGAAACACTCAACTCTGAATTTTCTTACACATGCAATGGAAAATATCAAGGTTTCTGGCTGTTCCATTTATTGGCAGTGGCAGTAACACATTAGAAATGTAGCAAGGTGACAGCACAGACAACAAGGAAGTAAACTTCAAGCTAAAACATACTTTTCAAATGTTTTATGATGAGACGAAGAAAGCACTATGTCCACCACAACATTAAAACTACGAGTGTTGAGTTTAGCACACTCTCACTCATGACACCAATATATCATCATGGTTCCCGTTTGGATGCTTCTCACTAGGAATCTGAATTCTAGTTTACAAACCAAACTATTTTTTGTCAAAATGCTAAAAACAAGAACCAAACAAGTTCTCTGTTGGTCAAAAATGTCCCATAACAAAACAACAGATTCTCTCTTCAAAGTCATAAAGAGTATGTACCTTTGCAGAAATGCCTGTGGATGAGCAGAGCACATCCAGTAACAGAGGCTACCAGCAGCAAACTGATGATGCTGGTGACAGCGACAAGTCTCACAGCGCTGTACGGGAGCTGTGATGGAGCTGCAGGAAAAAAGGGATTTCTATGATCTGTACATCTACAGAGTAGAGAGTAAATATATATATTGTGTGGACAGTGACTTGAATTCAGAGATTAAAAAGTGAAGTCCCACCATGAACGGTCAGTGTAACAGATCTGTTGTACAGCTGCTTGTAACTCCGATGCTCCACCTGGCAGATGAGACGGATCTTTCCACCTTTCACTGCGGAGGAGTGCAGCGTCATGCCACTGCGAGTGCTGTAGGTGCCATTGTCATTGTGAACGGCCATTTCAGTGCAGACGCGGGAGAACTGGCTCACACCTGCAAGGACCATGCTGGAACCATTCTGGATAAGCCACGTCACAGCCAGTTCCTCTGGGTAGAAGCCGGTGATGTCACACTGTAGGGTCCTCTCCTCTCCTTCTGTCACTGCTGCCTTTTCTGGGAGTGACACCGAAGGCTGAGCTGGAGGAACAGGTCAGACACAGGGTCTGTGTAGGTGTTACTGTGGCTACTGGCTGAAACACATACATTACACAGTTTAAAAACTGACTGTGCCAATCAATCGTGATCATCACATGTCGAGGACAAAGAGGTTTTGATCATCGTATTATGAAAGCTGGTAACCCGGACATTTGCGTTCTCACACACAGCTCCTCTGGAGAATGCCTGGAGAAGATCTGGGTTCCAGTGCATGATAGAACATATGCTCTGTATTATGTGCACAGGTACCATTTTTGCAACAAACTCTTCAGTCTTTATATGCTAAAAGAAAAATATTGTTGTGGTACAATTTTACCAGTTCATCTCCACAAGGCCTTTTTGTTCAAGCATGTGCACTAAAGCTAGTAGTTTGTTTATTCTCAAAACGTCCACGTCCACGTCCTCCTGTCCCTAATAAAAAGTCTGTTAGCATATCTTTAATCGCTGGTTCAATAAGAGAGGAGATCATTCAGTGAATCCAGTGCGTGTGACACAGATTGGAATAGAAACAGAAAGGGGAATACCCAGAACTTCCAGTGACGTGGTCTCTGTGTGGACCACAGGTGTGATGATCCTGCAGGTGTACAACCCTTCATCTGCCAAAGTCACATTACGTAGCTGCAGAGATGCGTTGCTTCGTAACAACCCCGATTCATCCACCACAAAGCTGTCTTTGTTTACGTGCCCTCCCCCGTCCTCAAAGGTATACACGATGCTCTTCTTCGTGTGTTTATCCACCACGTTCCACTCAACAGTTAGAGCACTCCACTCCACCACTTTGGGCTGACTGTCAAACAGGCACCTGAGAGTCACGTCCCTGCCCAGCAGCACACTGCGCTCCCATGTGATGTCAGCTGGGGAACCTGGAGGGCAGGAGAGTGAAGATATGTTTGCACAAAACAAGACAATAACTTGTTTAAAAGACAGAGTCTGCTTCACCTACACCTACACCTACCTCCACAGTGCAAGACAATAACTAGGATTTTTAGTAGAGTGATCATATTGTGTCTGTGCTCCTTGGGTCTCAGGCGTCACGTTGTCCGTACATAGTGAAGTGGTTTTGAAAATGAACTCTGACACACAACTGTGTTCACTCAGATCAGATTCGCTGCTCTGAAGAACACGTGCTGAGTCATTAAACTTGTAGAGTGGGGCTTGGCTGAGCCAGCAAACATTCACCTGGCTGTTAACTGCCTGCTACTAATGTTTGTTGTAATTCCCTCTGGACTTTGACCAGCCTGCAGACACACACACACACAAACTGTAAGAGGACTAACAACACTGTGTCCAGCATGAATCACAGGTGGTGCATGCTGTGAGGCTCATGATCTCATGCCGATCCACCCACTGTCAACTCCCAGTCTCTTCACACGCCCTCACATGTAACAGGAAAAGAAAACAACACAAGTGATGACTTGAACTAATAAAAAGACTTCAGAACAACTGTCAACGTTATCCCACCATTTGATATGTCTATAAGAAATATTTACATCCGTCAGTCTCCCATACGGTGAATATTGTCATTGTTATGGGAAAATGTCACATACACTGCTGTAAGTGGAGTATTAGTCAGCTGACCTTTATCTATCATTATACATGATTTTAAACTATGTTTCTTATCACTCAAGGAACTGAGACCTACAAAACCAGAGAAGAAACCTCGTGTGTCTTTGACTGCAGCCGCTGGGGAAAAACAAGACGAAATGAACCCAACTCCAGCATGTTCCACTGAGACTACCTGTCTATCATTTAAATTTCATTTAGAATTTGTATTAATAATAAATAGCGTGCAGAAGCACTGGTCTGATCCGTTAAACGTGACAGTTATCACACCAAACGTAATAGCTGAACCAGCGTGTAATGTATGTGGTAGGAAGTTTGGTAATAAAAAACTGTTCTGTACACAGCACAGAAGAGCTTGATACTGGGACATCTATGCTTATTACTGCTAATCATAAGACTGTTCCACTCTGGTCACCCCATTTAAACATTCCTGTGAAAACAGCTTGCTCTGTGCAAAGGGAAGCGTCTTCCTACACAGTTAATGTTGTAGTTTTTCTTAATTGGGAGCAGGTAACTCTCCTGAGTCGCCTCTGTTTGCCTGTAGCTGCTGACATTTTGGAGTCTAACGACACGACCGGGAGCAGTTCAGCAGGACATAGCTGGGAAGTCATTGCAATTATTTTGTAATTTAATTTAGAAGCATTAGATCTATTTACTTTTGCAGTGACATCATCGAGGAGGGTGTGGCCAGAAACCAGCTTCAAAGTGATGCAGCAGTTTTCTGTTTCTCCAGGTGCCTCAGTTTAGAGATCACTGGATACTGTGCTCAAAGTGAGTTGATCCACGTTTAGACTGTGGTATCTCAGTGCACTTCAACATCTGACAGCTGACCGACACTCCCCGTGTCCACATGTGTGCTTTGTGCCGTGCAGACGCGCTGCACGTTGGTACAGCGTGAGGGTACAAAAGCTTAGACTAAATATGGGTGTAGGGAACTAATGTAGGACGGGTAGAACAGACATCAAAGCTATTGTTTGCCAGGATCCTCAATTCAGTATGAAGTAAAACTGCTGAGTCTGGTAACACAGACATTTCACATGACGTTGTAATTTGATGTGTGGTAAAGACCAGAGGAGTGAGGAAGCTGCTGTGTCTCCTACTGACTGTATGGTCCCAATAATGAACATGTGCTCAGCACAGACACTGCATTACAAAGTTGTTCTTTTTATTTTATTACAAATCTTTTGTTTGTCGTGACTTTACACACAACAGTCTTCTGTCCACACTGATGCGCTCTCTTGTCCCTCTGCACAGATCATCATCCCACCATGGACCTCTTCCTCCCTCTCAAGCGAACCTCGTCGAGCTTTTTAATCACTGCTGCTGACTTCTTGGAGGACGCTGCGTAGCTCTTCAGCAGCTTCTCAAACAGCTCCTCTGTGTTGGGGTGGGTACTGAGAAAAGCCTTCTCCAACACATACAAGTCCACCCCCTTGTCCTCTGGCAGAGCGGAGATGTGACTCAGGCCGAAGTCGATGAGGACGAGCTCGGACTCTCCATCCTCAGGCCCACGTCTCAGCAGCATGTTGGAGGTGGTCAGGTCTCCGTGGATGACGTCCTCGTCATGCATTTTGGCCAGAATCTGGCCCACGCGCTCAGCCAGCCGCTCCAGCTCCAGCTCCTTACAGGACTGAGTGGATGCAATGTGGTCACGCACAGTGGAGGAGCCTGTGATTTCCTCCAGGAAAATACAGTGGGAGTTGTAGTCCACAAAATAGACCACAGGGGCAGATATGCCTGAGGAGAAGAGAAGGGTTCTGATTTAACAGATGATATGACTGTGATGTTGGGCCCTAAAGATAAAACGGTTAATTATTAATTGTTTTAACCTGTGTATTATTAACTCTCCTGTCAAATGATGAAGACTGGGACTACTCTGTATATTCTCATTACTTGTGATTACAAATCACATGAAAGGTTTCAGCTCAGGATCCCCTCTCCTGTCTGTGGCCCTCAGCTCCAGGTCCTCAGGTGTAAAGCTTCCCAAAAGAGGAAGTGCTGCATTTGTTGGGAACTTTTCGTGGCAGAAGACGGTGGGTGTGAGACTGACTTATGGTACTTTTATAAACAATTATGAAGCTCGACGTCACAGACGAAAAAACGACAACGCTGAGAATATCACCAGACTTACGCTTTAAACCCAGAACAGTCGCTCTGAGTGAGTCCTGCCATCTAGTGGCCTTATGGGATACAGACGGTACCTTTGTGCGCACACTGTCATGTTAATCTGATGTTACATTAGACTTTAAGTTACTCTGCTTTCACATCAAATGAACTGCCACCAAGCTTTGCCAGTAAACTCCTAAATCAAAAAACACTTGTCCCAAGCAAATCATTCATTTGTTCAATCTATTCTTGCTGCATCTTCCTGGATCTGGATGTTAATTTCACACTGGTGCTTTTGTTAGTTCAGGTTTACTGCGTTTGGTTTGGTTTTGTTTGGTTTTTAAAGCGACGTAGGTGCATTTTCTGGCACAACACCAGCAAACTGCAGTAAGACAGCCTGAGGTTTAACCGTATTCCTCCTTGCAGCTACAGTTCTACCACCCGTACTCCCCGTGCTCCCCTCGCACAGCTGCGGCAGCGGCTGCTAACTTGCCTGCTCTCCGGCAGCGCAATATGGAGCGGACCTCCTGCACCGTCCTGCGCCGTGTCAGCTTTTCCTCCAGCACCGGGTGCCTGTAGCGTTTAGGGAACCTTTCTTTGACGATCGTCGACTTTCCCAGAAACTGTGCCCGGTACACACGAGCTTCTGCTCCTTGTTTTATTAACTCTGCTTTACTGAGGAACTGCGGCACCGCCATGTTGTTCTCCTGCGCCATGTTTACTTCCGCTTTCTTCTACTGTCTGCTAGCCCGCAGCTTCCTCCGCTCTGATCCTACGTGCTGCCACCTAGCGGCCAACGTCAGTGCGTCACACGGACGTGTCTCAGTGCAAAGAAACTCTTACTATTAACTTAATAATTAATATTAGTTAAAGAAAATGACATTATAGCTACGTCCAAGACTCTTTAACTTCAAGCAGTGCTGAAATGAATTCCAATAGTAAAGTGTTACTGGAAACCAGTCTTCCCAGTTTGGAGTTGGTATGAGAAACTTTGAAAAATCTCAGTAACTTAGAGAGAAATGGTTCATGCATGAGGACACAGGTATGAAGATGTCTTCTATGATGTCTAGAACTCACTGTCTCATGTAATGAAACGTGTTTCTGCTGGTTTAAGGCTGGTGTACAGGATCCCTCCATGATCCATGGTGAACTCTTTGATGGTTTCTCTGTTTTCTTGGTGAGATGTCCAGAGATATTTAGGTGAATTTACATTTTTGTTTTGTAGAGTAATGCACAGTATGTGGTTTTATTGTCTCTGATATTTGTATTGCTTGTGGGAACATGTCAGAAGGGATCATGGAGAACCTTGAATTATCTTCTGGGTCTCCACTTGTTGTTTTTGCTTAGTTAGTTATCAAAGTAATCAAAGAATTATGAGCATTTTATTTGTGGCAGATACAGGAAATGGGAGCTAGAAATGTAAGACATGGATAAAGTGTGTGTATGTGTGTGGAGGGGGTGTAGCAACATACACAGACATCTATGTATGAAATGCACATTCATCATGATGTGTATATTGTTGTAACTGTATATATATGTATGGTATATATAAAAAGCAAATGGTGGGGGCTTGAACCCCGCTCTGGTGCTGAGCTGTGGGCAGGGGCGGTGCCAAAAGGTGTCCCAATATCACTGGCCAGACCTTGGTGGGGGGGGGGGGGGGGGGGGGCGGGGGGGGGGGGGGGGGGGGGGGGGGGGGGGGGGGGGGGGGGGGGGGGGGGGGGG
>JAUYWH010000022.1:1859434-1878104 GCA_034779795.1 Ctenopoma multispine | reverse complement strand
ACATTGGGGCCCCCCCCCCCCCCCCCCCCATGCCAGCATCAGAAAGCAGCATGTGGAGACTTGTCTTATGATTAATGAGGTAGAAGTGAAATCATGATTATTGTAAATCATTACAAAGAATAATCTTTCCTTCTTTGGTTGTAGTCATATATTTTGACTATAAGAGCTTACAACCCCCCCCCGCCCTCCTCCAGTCTGGCCTCCCCATTGAAAAAACCTGTAGACCCGCCCCTGTGTGTGGGCGGCCTGTTGAGTCTCTGGGATTTTCCTCTCAGGAAAGTTGGACAGCTGTCGACCTCTGGCGTCAGAAACTTTCTCCTCCTGCAGCCTGACGCTGCTGCCACGTCGCTCCAACTTCCTCAAGTCCCGGCGCTTTGTTCCCGGAGCATCCTCCTCCTTTTACGACCCTCTCTGCTGCACACGGTGAGTCCGTTTCTCCCCCTGAGCTCCGGGAGGTGAAGGTGTAGCCGAGAGCGGGGGGTGGGGGCGTCCCAGCGATGGAGCTGCTGTGCGCACACACGGTCCGAGTGAAGGAGTCACGGCTCCGTACATGTCCACAACACGAAGGCAGAGCGTGTGGAGGAATGTAACTAATGTTTACTCTAGTACGTTACCGATCTAAGTAACGTTATTTCTACTTTATGTCACCACCCTCCTCCACAACAGGAGCTTTTTTTTTCTCTGCTTCTTTATGATCAGACTTCGTTTCCAGATGAAGATGCGACTCATCAACCAAACCACTGTGGCTCTTGGTGTTTTTTGAATATTTGACAGCTCTGCTAATATTTGCATTTCTATACAGAAGTGTGTGAACTTCCTTATAGCTCAACAAACCTTCTCCTGTTTAAATGAAGCAGGTGAGAGGCTGTTAGTTGAGTCAGGAAAGGAAAGGTTAGAAGCAACATGTTCATGTTAAAAAAGTCCTGAGAGTTTAGAGATGTATGTGTAGGTCGTGTAGAAAGACCTGGTTCATCACAAACCTGTCACGAGGGGTCACATCGTTCCAGTAAATGAGTCATCATGATGATATAATGATAAATAATCATTATTATTATCATCCGATGCTTCACTGTGTTTCATTTCATTCTAACTGATGTCATCTCAAGTGGACTCCCTAATGAAATCATGGCAATCAACAATGGGGTCGTCATGGTGATGGGGATGGTTCTTGAGGGCTCCCTTGTCTTTTCTGTGAGCAGGACACTGTGAGTGTCAAACCAGCAGAGCACCACAGGAACCTGAGGCTGTCTGTGTTATGATGTTTGTTACTATGACGATGTTTTGCTTCATCACAGAGGATGTCGTCTAAGGAACGAACCCAGAGCTGCAGAGCTTGACGTGAGCTTGTGACCTGACATGGGTAGGCTGTATTTTTCATTTCTGAGGACCTTTACTGAGTAAAAACAGAAACTCTGTCGGCTTGCATGTCTGTATTGTTGTGTTTGAACTTTTCTATCCACGTGAATGTTAGTGCAGTGTGAGATTCAGCAGCTTTCGTTAAGGTTTCGTTCATTAGCATTTCTGTTGATTGATGCTGCACATCAAAGACTCACAGGTTCATGGTGGTGCTCAGCTGCAGTCAGAGCATATGGAGTGACAAACGTGCATTAACCCAACTGAAACCTGACCAGTAATGTGTTCCACTGCTGTGACTTCTATTTGTGGACACCCATCAATGACGGATGTGTGTGGATGTAGATCTTGCCACTGTCCTCTGTTCTATGTTAGAAAACACAACATGTAGTTAATGTGAGTACCACCTCTCTTTATATCTGCACAATAAAAGTAAAATTTGATCTGTTCTTAACTAGAGCTGGAGCAACTGCCCCCTCCACTCCCCACTCCCAAACTGTGCTACCACAGTTTAAATAAAAAGTAAATAAATACATCCATAAGTCATTTATCCTCCTGCCCCCAGCTTCCCCACAAAAGCCGTATGATACCTCTTTGCCACCCCATTTGCCTCTTACATCACCCACAGCTTGCTGACGTTGAAGATATGCTTTATCTACTTGCTGCTATCAGCAGGTGGAGGCTGAGACTTCTGTAAATGCAAGAAAGAAAGTAAATGACTCCGTATCTGGGTTGATTACAGAACAGTTGTCGTTTTACACACAAACTGGCAGGTCTGTGTAGACCTCAGATCAGTGATAAGGTCACATATACATAACCATTCATTAATTCTCATAGAGATTACACTGGTTCATTTGTACAACGGTTTGTCTTATCTCAAAATGTGAACAACACAAAGTTCTAAATCTTTTCTTAATTCCTAGGTTGCTCTGTCCTCCAGTTGGCTAGTGTGGTGTCCACTCTGGGTGGCCTGGTCTTTGGCTATGAGCTGGGGATCATCTCCGGTGCATTGCTGCAGCTGAAGGCAGAGTTCAGGCTTTCGTGTGTCCAGCAGGAGGCTCTGGTCAGCTCTTTGTTGATCGGAGCTCTGCTGGCTTCCATCGCGGGCGGCCACTTGATCGACCGCCATGGCCGCAGAAACTCCATTCTGCTCAGCAATGTATTGATTCTGACCGGCAGCCTGGTCCTGCTCATCAGCTCCTACCCTGCGCTGGTGGTTGGCAGGACCACGGTGGGCTTCGCTATGTGTATATCCTCCATGTCCTGCTGCATCTTTGTGTCTGAGATGGTTACACCTGATCGCAGGGGCTTCCTGGTCACACTGTATGAAGCTGGGATCACTCTGGGCATCCTGGCAGCTTATGCCATCAACTACATCCTGTCTGACTCCAGGAGAGGGTGGAGGTGGATGTTTGGATTAGCTGTCGCACCAGCTTTGGTTCAGCTGGTGTCTATCTGGTTCCTTCCGTCCAGCACTGAAGAATCTTTGAACCACGATTGTTGTCACGCTGAGAGAGACCTCATGAGCCCTACTGAAACCCAAGAATCGGATGACTCAAAAGCCAGCTCCAGCGTGGACAACAAGACGTTTCAGTATGACAGCATGTATCTGTTCCAGCATAAAGACAACATGAGAACTAGGACTGTCATTGGACTCGGCTTGGTGCTCTTTCAGCAGTTCACAGGCCAACCGAACGTGCTCTTCTACGCCTCCACCATCTTCCACTCAGTGGGGTTTCAGAGCAATGCCTCAGCAGTGCTGGCATCTGTGGGTTTGGGGTTGGTCAAAGTGGTCGCTACTCTGACCTCCATGGTGTTTTCAGACAGGGTGGGCAGGAGGCCTCTGCTTATCGGCGGGTGCTCTGTTATGGCCGTGAGTCTCATTACCATTGGACTCCTCGGTGGACATTCAGCGATGACTACGAACAGACCTTGTAATTCCGAGGACTTCAGTGTTAACATAACAGATCTCGCTCATTTGACTGCTGCTAATCAGTCACTGTTAAACACAACCATAACAGAGAACAACAGACTTTTTCAGGGCGACACAGAAAGTCAATATGGACTGTTTGATCAAGTTAAGCAAAAGCCACTGGAACCAAAGTCTTCTGTTGCAAACTGGATCATTTTCCTGTGTATGACGGCTGTTGTCGGTGCATACTCGGTTGGATTTGGACCAAGTTCGTACATCCACTTAAATTTGTCTTTTTATTTTAGAGTTAAAATAAATGTAACTGCTAAGGCAACTGTTTTATATAAGTATAACCGTTCCATCGTGATAAACCAATACGTATGCTAGCTGCTAGCGTACAAAGCTTTACTGTCTTTAAAAGAACATTATTCAATATTCAACTGCCCTTTTTTCTGAAGCTCTTCTTTTGTCTTCAACCAGTGACCTGGCTTCTCCTGAGTGAGATATTTCCAGCAGCAGTCAGAGGAAGAGCATTCGCATTCACCAACTGCTTCAACTGGGCTGCCAACCTGTTGGTCACCTTCACTTTCCTGAACGTTATCAGTGAGTAGTCCAAAGTTAGCGGTTTCTAATATGTAGGATGATGATGCAGGGGTACTGTAGTTTGTGTGTTGTTAGAGGGAGAGAGAGGCAAGGGACAATTACAGTCAGAGCTACAGTCACTGTAATTTAAAGCTCTGTACTTGCCTGCAGGTGGGGCTGTGACAAGAGACGTGATATATTGGACATATTTGACTTTGATATTTGATGCAGGAGTGGCTGATAGTCCTGACTCCATGTGTTCATTCCTTCTGGGTGTTGTAGATCCAGAGCCATGACTCACTGAGAAACCTCAGTGAAATAGAACTATAAATGTTACAGAACCTGTGCTTTTGCGGGTCATGACGAGTCAGAGTTTTAAGCTGTGCCTCCTGTACAACACACAGCAGAGTGAGAAATATGTCAGTCAAGTATAGTTTGTGCCCTGACAGCTGGAGGACATCCTCACAGCTCTGCAGCCTGTCTTCAGCACCCTCCCACAACCATTTTTACAGCCAATGACAAGCAAATTACAAATGATGTATGAAACTACAAACAGGCCTAAATAACATAACTACTGATGGCTGGCAGAAAATGAAATCTGTTTCTATTCAACAGATGCTATTGGTCTGTCGGGGGTGTTTGTTTTGTATGGGATGACCGCTGTGGTAGCTGGACTTTTCTTCTACTTCATGCTACCAGAGACCAAAGGGAAGACCCTGCAGGAGATAGATAAGGAGCTCCGTTTAAACAGGTGGGACCTACAGTGACCTTGCTCATGAATTAGTTCCTAACTCTTAACTGCCAGAAGCTTTCCTCTGCTCTGACCATGTGTGGTGACATGCTAAGACACTGATGCGTGCCTGTGCTTGTTTCACAGGATTTTCCGCAGTGACGAGTGCTGTGGCTGCATCAGCTTGAGGAACACCTCCCCGCAGTACCAGAGAGTGCACTGCCATGTTAGCACCTCAGGGTGATGTTATCGCGCTGACAGGCAGCACTGAGTGTTCTGGCACACGGCACACACTAGAGGAGAACAAAGTGATCTGTCCTGTTCAGACTGTGCGTGTTCTCTGTAGCATGTTACATGTGTTTTGATCATAGCTGCTATCAAACTGACCCTTTTTTAAACATAGATTATAGACTTTGTTTCCATTGAATGATGGTAAGTAACAACATCATCTCTGATTGGCTGATATTTATAGGGCACATGTATCACAGTACATCTCTATCTGATGGTGTCAGCTTCTTTATTAAAGACTCAACTGTTGTCGTATTAATCTGTGTCTTTCCTGATTGATACTGTCAGCAGCCTATTTTTGTCATCACAGCGAGGCTCCACCCCTCATCTACGATGTAATGATCGAAGAACAATTGAACTGTCTTACCTATTTATTGTCTCTCTGCTTGCATTGCAATGGGTGCTGTACCGATAGATAGATAGATAGATATTTTCTTGTTTTTATAATATCTTTCTTGCATGCTTGTCTTTTGTTTTTGGGGAGTCAAAAAACAACCACAGACCATAGCCATTGTTCTCTTTTGGGGACGTGGGGGTTAATATTTGTGGACATTGTGCTTTTATTTTGAAGGATACTAGGCGGAAGTGTTATTGTCACGCCGTTGACGTAAGAGGCGCTGCTGCTGCAGACCGCCGGCTTTTCCAGTGCTAGTACAAAGATACAGAATCTTCTGCAGGCTGAATGAGAGGTTAACAGACTCAGAAGAAAGAACCAGAAGACGTGTGGTTCAGATAGTGTCTGCTCTCACTGCCGTCTGGGGGAAATGAGCGCTCTTGTTAGCCTGAAAGAGTTCATCGAGCAGCGGCTAGCAGCGGCCGTCGAGGAGATCTTCGAATATTTCGAGAAGACAGTCAGTAACTATGAGGAGGAGTTGGACCGTTATCGTGAGGTGTTGGACGTTATGTTGTTACCTGAAATCAGGCTGCGAAGAGAAGGTTTGTTTCATTCTACTGTTTGGTTACGAGTCTTTGAGTATTAGCTAACAGTTAGCATCTGTTTTTGAACAGAACTTTATTGAAACACTCGAATTACAATTGTATAACAAAGATATAACAAGAAGAACATATGTGCCAGACGAGTTTATGACATCGACAAATACAGTGCAAGATAAATAAGTAAAATAAATACATACAAAGAGTATGTGAAGTGTGAGAAACAAGACATGTCCAAATTACCACATCATTTATTTGAGTGTTTAAAAATAATGTGGCTAGACATAGAAATCGGCAAATCATTTCAGAATTCATAGATTTCTTTTATACATACAACAAAGAAATGTATAACGCCAAATCACGACAGAATCATCTAAAGGCACTTTACGTAATAAGGTCAAAACTACATAGTTATACAGAGAGGAACCCAACAAATGCCCCCCTTATACACTGGGTGACAGTGAAATACTCCCTTTAATGAAGAAACCTCCAGCTGTCTTCTGTCTCGACCAGGTGGGTAAAGAGGAGAGAGAAAAGGAGTCAAGTGAAAATTTCAGCCCACAAAAATCACGATAAAAGTATTATTCTGCTCATTTTTTAGAGAACATGCAGTAAGATTTATGTAGATTTGTAAGTGAAACCCCTCTTAGTATGTGTCTGTCTCCACCACAGTTTTTTCTATGTCGAACTACCAAAGATAGAAGACCAGGAAAATTGCACAGGGTAAATGTTGTTCTGAAGGATGATTTTCACAATCTGCTCGTTACTCCGTTTATATTTAAGGACATTAAAATCCACTATCAGTAGATTTAACTTCCAGCCTGATAACTTTTTCAGATTCCGTAAAGAACCCTTTGGTCTGGCTTACAGTCCCAGTCAGAAACGGGTTTATTGTTTAAGTTACCTTGGTGACTTGGTGCAAAGCTGGTTATAATGTACCAAATGAGAAAGTCAGCACAATGATGAATACACTGAAATAATGTGTGTGTATATGTATAATAATAGTGTAATCAGGTCGGGTTTAGCATAAAGGCATCGATACTCATATTTGCGTATTTTTACATCACTCTCTGCAGATGTGCATTCGCTGACTGTCAGAGCAAAGATCCCTCCGGAGCAGCAGGAGATTCAACCCAGCCTGTGGCACAAGGCCCCACAATCTCCATGCATTAAAGAGGAACAGGAGGGAGAGCAGCTCCAGGGGATCACAGAATTCCCGTTAGTTTCTGTCACTGTGAAGAGTGAAGATAAGGAGAAACTAGAGCTTCCACAGAGCCAACCTGAGGAGAACACAGACACAGATCCTCCAGATAACCCAGATGACGCAATGGGAACAAAAGCTGACACAGGGCCCAGTGGAGGACCAGAACCAGAAACTAAAGATGAGAATGATTTGAACAGATTTAATGGCGGGAAGATGCGTGGGCCTTTCAGCTGCTTATTTTGTAGGAAGCGTTGTTGCAGTAAATCAGAACTGATGAAACACAAGAGAGGACACACGAGGGAGAGACCTTACTGTAAGTCCCTGCAGTCACAAGTGAGAGACCACACAGGAGAGAAACCCTTCAGGTGCTCAGACTGTGGTGAATGTTTTAGCCCCAGCACACCTCTTAAGCAACACGTGACGTGCCACAAAGGGGAGAAAGCTCTTAGCTCTAGACTCCGAAATATCAGATCAAAACGTGTCAGGGTGCTGGTAACAGCAGCAGGTAGTGAAGCAGCTCCTGGATCACTCTAAACATTGAAATGGCTTCAGAAAGAACAATATGAACAGTTTTCCTCCTGCTCGTATGCTACTGAGCAGTTTACTAGGGGCATGATTTTTTACAGTGTATGTGGTAAACGTTGATAGACTGCTGACAAACCAGTATCCAGATTGCTCCCTGCCTGTTGGCACCTCTTCCTGTGCATCTGGCTTTTGTTTGGATGAGGAATAATTTAAGTTATTTCAAAAATGTCTTTGATTATTTTTCACAGTTTTTAATAGTATAAATGACCAGAATAAATGTTCTTCCTGTCCAGACAATAAACTGTGGGAGTAGATGCTGGGCTCCTGCCTCCTGTCTAACCTAGTTACATGGGTGCTGCGATCTGACCTCAGACGTTTTCAGTGCAATGGACCCGTGTGGTTTTGGTCTGGTAGACTGCGCAGAGTGGAGCTCTATGTTTAACATTCGTCTCAGTTAAAACATGCAGTGTATTTACTCAGATACTGTATGTACTAAATGTACTGTAACTCCTTTATCTGACAGTTTTAGGCTAATAAATCTTGACCTGTTGTTATGTCTAAGCTCATCGAGCTCCAGTGTTACTGGTGTTTCCACATGAATGCAATGATTTAATAAACTCTTTAATAGATTTTTTGCTTTAGCCTGAACTTTGCACAATCTTTATTATATTATTATTAAAATAGATTTATGACACATCGTAATGTACATGTATAAGTAGCAATCCAGCTTTTCTTGGATTTATTTAGCAGTTTTGATCAAGTTGTGGGTTAACGTGTGTGTGTGTGTGTCTCCATTAGTTTATCCTCATCAGCTGAAACTATTTCATTACTAGTTTCACAATAAAATCAGGACAATGTGATTGCGCATGTGCGCAGAATAGAGGGGGAGGGGGCCAAAGACCAGAGGGGGGCAGCGATGCAACAAGTACTGGCAGCTGCAGAAAAACCGCGAAGAAGAAGAAACTCCAACCAGGAAGTGAAGATTTAGGTTCCGGGAGTCGTTCGCGGTGGTCGGATTTCTTTCCCGTTCCCCCGGTACCTCTGTAATGTCAACTGTCCAAACCCTGAGAGCGTTTGTGAGTCAGCGGCTGACCGTGGCTGTGGAGGAAATAATCGTCATGTTTGAACGAACACTGACGGAGTACGAGGAGGAGATCGACCGGCACCGCAGGCTGCTGGCAGCCGAGCCGCTGTCCGGCGTCACTGTGACCATCAACGCCGGCACAGGTTTGTCATCAGACTTTAATCTTACGGAGACACCTGGAGATAAAGCTCCAGGTCTAATCCTCCTGGAATGAATTTGTTTTTAATGGAAAATAGGGAGGTGAGCAAATGATTAGATAGTTTGACTCTGTAAAAAGCAGCTTGTTGTCCTGCAGTTGAGTAATGTGAGAAATGTTACGTATCACAACACTTTTTTTCCAGACACCCAGCCACTGACCGTCAGTGAGAAGATTGACTGTGAGCAGCAGGAGTTGAGCCCCAGCCCGCACCAGGAGGCCCCACAGCCCCCATGTATTACAGAGGAACCAGACCAAGTGTGGAGCAGCTGGGGGGGAGAGCAGTTTCAAGAGCGGCCTGGGGGGGCTGGAGTCTCACAGTTTCATCTCCCTCCTATCTCTATGAAGAGTGAAGAGGATGGAGAGACTGGTCAGTCCTCGCAGTGCCATCCCAACCACACAGAGGCACTTTCTCCAGCCAGCAGCGCTGCTCCACAGATCCAGTCCAGAGCTGCTGGAGAGGGCTGTGGAGGATCTGAACCAGCTTTTGACTTGGACATAGCTGGTTTTTTAAAGGCAACCAGCAATGGCCAGTTGTTCCTTTCCCAGTGTTTTGAAACTGAGGCTGAAGTGTTGGATGACGGCTGGAACCAGATGATGGAGTCTCGGCCTTTTTCCAACACGCTAAAAGCAAGTGAAGCTAATAAGACATATTCTAATCAGAAGAAATTCTTTAAATGTCCCGCATGTAACAAAACCTTTAGGCACAATGCAGAGCTGCAGAGACACATAAGTTGTCATACAGGTGAGAGGCCGTTTCCCTGCACCGAATGTGGCCAGACGTTCAGGCAAAAGGGAGGTGTGCACATACACATGAGGAAGCACACTGGAGAGAAGCCCTTCAGCTGCTTAGTTTGTGGTAAGAAATTCAGCCAGAGTGGAACACTATCTACACACATGAGGATTCACACCGGCGAGAAGCCCTTCAGCTGCTCACTGTGTAAGAAGAGGTACAACGAACGAGGGGCGCTGGTCCGCCACACGAGAGTCCACACTGGAGAGAAACTGTTTCCCTGCTCACTGTGTGGTAAAAGGCTCAGTGAAAAAGGAAATCTCAATAAACACAAGAGGATTCACACAGGAGAGAAACCGTTCAGCTGCAGTGACTGTGAGAAGAAATTTAATCTGCTGTCACACCTCAAAAACCACAAGTGCCCTGTTCACAACAGAGCAGGTGCGTCATCTGCCATGTCCAAAAGTCACAGTGCAGTTAAGCAGGCACACGTTATGAGTCCGTCAGTGGTTTCTCGTGGAAGTAACCAGCAGATTAATCACTAATGAAAGAACCGTTGGTCTGATTCTACACCGTTTCACTTTATGTACATTGTATTCAGCTTCATCAGGGAGATACTGAAACTGATCCGACGAGATCAGTGGGACTAAAAAGCCCAACTTCTTTTTATCAACTCCAAGTCTGTGTATAACTGTCAAGCAGCTGACCTGTACACCAGCAGGGTTGACATAGTTGGCTACATACATAATCACATCCTTTGGCACTGTGTTCATTTGACATTAAATTACCATTTTGTGTCAGTGACCTATATTTAAACTTAAACCCTCAAAATGCTCATTTGCAGTAGTAAATGTGGTGAGGTGCATTTTTAAGATGAATGTAGAACTTGATTGGAGCGGGGGGAAGCCCTCTAATATCTCAGCAGTGTTTATTCGTTAATAACATGACGTTTGTTAGACTTCAACTACTTCCTCCTCAGGTCTCTGATACATGTATCATACTTGTGGTACGCAGAAACACGTAAGACAGAAATTAACATGCTGGCTGTTTTTACACACGGTCACATGGACAGAAACGGTCGTATTCACAGACATTGCTGAAGTCTTTTGGTTAATCAGATCTATTTCTGAATGCAGAGTGAGGTGCACTCATCTTCTCTCAGCTGTACAGCTGTCTGCCTTCTGTGTGTCAGAGAGCACTGACTTCAATTAGTGACGTTATTCCCGACCTGTGTTTTGGGATGGTCTGCTCACACGTGTCTGAATTAAACGTCCAGCAAAACATGGGCATGGTTCTAATATATAATAAATGTCAATTATTTTATTATTTGTTTTTGTATGATTAGGTTTGTATTTCTGTATTTTAACACTGGTCATAATGGTGGTACGCAGTGTAAAACATTTGAGAACCACTGCTGTAGATGCACAAAGACATTGATTCTTTGCAGTCTTGCATTAAGAATTTATTCCTGTGGGCAGACGAAAACCAGTAGTAAGACTTCTCTCGTGTTCCTGTAATATGCAAATATGAAGCTTCCACCAACAGACACTGGCATGTTTAGTACAGACTTCCATAAATTTCTGTTGGTTGCCTGGAAACCTCACAGATGCGAGACTCCAGGCAAGAAAAGAATTTAAACTAGTGGAAACAGTTTTAGGTTAAATCTCAGATCTCCAGTGTGCATCAGCACCTCTTACAGACGGAGGATCAATGCTGTTACACTGGACAAGTTACCACCACACTGCAGCTTCTGAAAATTTTACTCCACTGCTTTTCTCTGACAGCTATAATTACACATTAAGTCTTTATACTGAAACACATGAGCTTATAAAGGATGAGGACTGGGGAGTTTGTCTTACAAAGTGTAATCTAGATCGCCTCGTAGGCAAAATAGAAGAACAACCAATCCTTCACAGTTGTTTTTAAGTTTCAAACCCCACTTATGGTCACAAGCTTTGGGTAGTGCTCACTAGGAGCTTCATTCGACTGGTGTCCGGGCTCAGCCTTTCAGATAAAGTGAAGAGTTTGGACATCAGAAGAGCTCAAAGTAGAACCACTGCTCTTTTCAGTAGGGCGGAGCCAAGACACACAGATTATAAAGTAGGTGACATCCGAGATGGGAACACCGTGGGATCCCACAGGAGCTCGGGAAAGAGACCAGACTTTGCAGCTGAAGAAGGATGAGTAGTTCTAAACTTTGATTCCACTGATTTGCATGTGATGACCATGATGCAAAGTGATTTTATGTATATGTGAGACATATGGAACATGAGTCATAAATCAGTCAGATGTTCTTGATAAATAAAACACGCGTTTATTTACACATATTTTCAAATACTAGTCTTCTACATAAGGACATAAAAATATATACAGTGATGTAGGGACTCAAACTGATCCATTCTCAGGTCAATGTATACACATTCTGCTTTAATTAAATTTTACGGTTTTGAAATGGGGGAGAAAAAAAAAAAAAGATGCTTTATGTACAGCAGGGTCTAAAACTCACACCTTCAAACTCTGGCACTAAAAACACGGGGGGGCAGGGGGGTTACCACTACTCTGTAAGTGCTATTCAACATTTCAAGCCATTAAACTGAAGCACTCGTCCCAAAGCTTACCCATGTCTCTACAACACAACTTCTTTCCAACACTAACAGCACTGCAGCCGCCTGCAGATTAGATTATTATCGTCCAAGTCGCTAGAACCCACATTCTTCAACCTATGTCACAGCATCTCCACGAGTAACTCCCACTTAACAAAACTAGGTTTTGGTCAGTCTCTTCCTCCGACTGAGTCAACTTTGGTTATGTCTTGAAGTTCAAGAAAAAGCCACTTGAAGTAATTCAAGGAACTGGAAAGCAGCACATTTGAGAAACTATATCTTTGAGAACCTGAATGAATCTTAGCTGGCTTCTGAGATCTGATGGTGAAGAAACCTTACCCAGCAGCCCACAACACCTTGATGCAAAACAGGGTAACAGCAGATGACGTGGCAGAGAGTGGCATTATCAGAGAAGATGGGTGGTCTGGTTTGGTAAGAAAGGCAAGACCAAACTACTCAGAGCAGAGAAAAGTGCTGCTGTGTTCACTTGCACCTGGAGCACAGAACAGCACCAAACACTTCCAAACATCCTGGCATCTGGAAGGTGTTTACACTTGTCCTGGGAGGCAAAGTAAGCGTTTTTGACAATGCTGCAGTAGTAAACTATTCAGGATAAGCTCCTTTTTGGTCCTGATTGCCAACATCCCTTTCTTTAGCCTTCTGTTGATGTAGTTATAGACCAGTGCCTTAACTATCCAAACTAAAAACACACACGGGGCGTGAGGAGACCCCGAGAGCTCTGAGACAAACAACCCTTTGTGTTTATACAGCTTGTGAGAAAACGAAAGGAATACCTGTATATTTCAATTACACAGACGATTCTTTTCAGATGTCAGGGTAAGACAATCATTCGAGGAGGGAAGGGGAAAACGTTTTCTTAGACAACAGCATCCTCCAGCCAGGAGCATGGTGAGGTGCATCAACACTGACTTAGATCGGATGTGGTGGAGGCTAGCAAAGTGGCACCTGTCTGGTTTCCACCCCCTTGTTGGCAGTGGTGGAAGAAAATGTAGGGGAAAGAGGAGAGTGTGGATTCAGAAGGGGTGTCACTGTGGAGCGCCGGCAGCAGTGGGCACCGGGGTGCTCAGGACGTTAGTGGCAGCAGTCAGGACCGGCGAGCCAGTGAGGGGGCCCAGGGCAGTGGAGGCTGGTAAGGCAGAAATACCTGAGGGATGAGAGTCAGGAAGACTGTTAGGAAAGCAATTCAACAGAGTGAAGGCTCAGGCAGCACAAACACAACTAGGTCGCGTCACCTGAAAGCACAGCAAATCAACCAGTGTGTGAATGACCACGGACACCCCTTCCAAGTGTTCATGCATACAGATATAGGTCAATACTGAAAAGTCAATCAGCACTGTTCCCTGTATGTGTGGCAAAGATGAGGAGAAGAGGATGGATGCAGATGTTGCTTAGCTGTTTTTCCTAGGCCCGTGTGCAGTAAACAATTTAGTTCAACAGAAGTGGCTTTAAATAAGCCACTTATCTCCACGAGGCATTTTCTCACTGAAAAATATAACTAATGCAAACATTATACCGTTACTAACATTTATAGTTCCATTCCACATATAACTTGTATGAATTTGTGTTTTAACCAATACAGCTCTCGATGGTAAAAATATGCTGTGGAGATCTAAACCATGTCTCACTACTGTGGGTTTGCTGTGTATTTCAACATCAAACTAACCGTCATCTCAGAAACTTGGCGGACAAAGTATCTTTAATTCTGTTGTGGTGTACTGGCTCTCACCAGTGATCATGCTGGCTGTGCTAACAGCTGTGTTCCCACTGGGCAGGTTGGCTGATCCGGCCACACGTGACTGATCTTTCACAATAGGGACTGTTGGGAAAACGAATAAAAATCATGTTTTACTATAACTTGAATTGAATTACTATTTCATACGTGTAAACAAAATCTATTGGCTGTTTAATTGGGCTTACAGAAGTAAGGGTGATCCATGGCCTCGCGAGCAGTGAGTCGGACCTGGTGGTCATAGCGCAGCAGCTTGTCCAGGAAATCCAGAGCCTCTGGGCTGACCAGGTGCTGGTTCTCACTGTGGACAAATCGCTCCCATCGCTTACGAGAATGCCTGCAGACAAAATAATAATTTTAAAAAAATGTTTTAAACACTGAATTCTGGTCTTTTATATAAACTACATGATGCTGCTCTTGCACCACAGATAAACTCCAGAAGTTTCAATAATTTAGATCTGTCTTAAGTTCACTGTGTTTTCAGAGAACAGCCTACAAACCCAGGACACAGTCACGATGTGACTACATTAACTCTTACCTTCCCAGAATGTCATTGAAGCGTGGTTCCAACTCAATGTTGTACTTGTCAATGTAGTCGTAGAGATCTTCAGTTCCGAGAACCTTGGCTATTCTCACCAGCTACAACAGAAACAGCAAACAATGAGTCTCTCAGCTGTGTAAGAGAGGCCCGACACCCTTCAGACAAAAAGGAAACCTTTAATGATACAGTTCCAGAAAACACTGGGTGGATGCCACCCTAATGTGATCTGTGGCTGGAAATGCTGTTGCTGCCATACATGACCTAACCCTGCTGGGTATTTACCTGGTCATAGTTGTCATGACCATGGAAGAAGGGCTCCTTTCTGAAGATCATGCTAGCCAGCATACAGCCAAGGCTCCACATATCTAGACTGTAGTCATACATCTGAAACACACACACACACACACACACAAACACATGAGGGAAAGCAAACAAAAAAGCAAATTTAGCCAGGCACAGCTTAGATGACGCATCATAGAGAATAAAAAAACAAATTTATAAATGATGCAGTTTCCCTCTGGCAATCAGACAAGAGGCATCTGACTTTATCTGAACCTGCCACTGCAGCACGAGCTGCAGCAGATGAAGTGAATCATGTAGCCACAAGTCATTAATGCAGCGGGTCCCCAACACAGAGCAGTGTGTGGCTTACTGACAGTTTTATCATGGCTGCCATACAATTATAAATAACTGATGGTCTAAATCAGTTCATACAGCTGAGTCATGAAGTGTACAGAGAGCCAGGACTGTACTACAAATACAGGGCTCTACAGCATGAGCAACTCACTTGCATGTGAGCAAGTACTTTTTTATACATACTGTATACTCAGTGCTGTATTTACCATTTAAAAGACATTTCTTAAAAAAAATAAAAATACATAATCATCATCCCCTAAACGTCTTTTTATTTAGTCTCTAAATACCTTTAATTGTCCGACATAGTAAATCATCATAATGTTGGATCTAATATTTCCACTAACTAAACTAAATGCATTCCAATCTACAGGTGATACATGGTATTTAGGGTGGATACCCAAGCCACCCAACAGGCCTGACCAGTACCCAAGGTCCCCATTGGGTTAGGTTCGGACAGAGTTTTAGAAATCCTGTTCAGGTGGGGTTTGGTCAAATATGTCAAACTTTAAGCTAAACAGGCGTAACAGCACTAAACATTGAACTTGGCTCCAAGCTTCTCCATTAGTCTAATTTAAAGTGCTATTAAAAATTAAAATGAAGTGGTTATACTGCTTACAGAAGAATAAGACTGCACAAATTTGAATCCATCAGGTTCAGGACGGGTTCATACATGAAATCAGTTTGCTGCGTTTGGCCACCACACTCTTGGGCTCATGTCTGGTTCAGACAGAAAAATGCAGTTAGATACACTAACCTGATAGTCCACAAGAAGCTCTGGTCCTTTAAAGTAGCGGGAGGCGACTCTGACATTGTACTCCTGTCCTGGATGGTAAAACTCGGCCAGACCCCAGTCAATAAGGCGCAACTACAAAGCGAAGCAGTCAGACAGTACAAACAATAAAGAAAACAGCCAGACAGAAAAAATTATATACTACAGCAAGAATGAGATATATTCTTGTTTTGGGGTACAGATAGAGACGGTGTTTATCACTCACCTTGCGGTGTTCATGATCGATCATCACGTTATGTGGCTTTACGTCTCTATGCATGATTCCCATGCTGTGGCAGTAGTCCAGGGCCTACAGGAAACAACAAAATGACCAGTTACTAGTAGCTGACACCTACTTGAACACACAATACTGATATACAAAGAAAATCAAACATTCCACAATGTGTATTTTAAACCATTGCATGGTTTACTTCCATAGGCAAGATAATGCTGTGATTAACATTTTCAATTCACAGCATTGAACAGCGTCTTTGTTGGCCAATTATTTCAGTGATTTGCATAGATGGATGCTGTTTGATTTCACACTGTGTGGAGAACAAATTAATTCATTTGTGGTGCTAAAGTTTGATCAAAGCTGGACATCAGCCCCTCCTCACTCCTAAGGTTAAAAGTCCTTGGGAAGTTGCTCCCAGTTCTACAGGCCAGCACCTTGCGTGACAGCTACTCTCCACACCAGTGCGAGTTACAGGTGGGGAAATAAAATCGATACAGTAAAGTATCGCAATGTTTGGCGTGGTGATATTGTATTAATATCAACAAATATCAATATTTAGTATACAAATTTAAAAATGAAATGTAGTAGTGTAGTCCACCTGTTGTTTTAGTCCACCTGGGAATGCTGTTGAGCATTTTCTTTAGTGAGGCCAGCAGAGGTGAGTGTCAAAAAGTAAAAGATCAGAAATGGCCGTCCACGTTTAAATCAAACACCTGGATGTATTTTGGATTGGATGAGACAAAAGAGACGAAGGTATGAGACATCATAATGTCGTACCCAGTCTCTACAGAGAAGTGAAGCATAATGTTGAGGTAAGTACAGAAGAAAGTGTTGCATTAACTTGCCATGCCTGGACATCACGAGCTGTGGATTCATATGTGACTATAACATTATGTCGCAGGGAATTGGCAGCTGCTGTCTTAAGTTCTACAGACTCAAGCATTACATGAAAAGTCACAGTGGAGCAAACAATGCAGATCTCCTGCAAACTGCAGCACAGGAATGGGGGATTGCCAATAATATCTGGTGGTTCACCAACACTGTTCCACAATACCCGTAATTGCACAGTAGTCCACACACAAAGAGTTCTGTTTGTCAGCAATAAAATGATTGAAGTGAGAGACTGAGGACTTTTTTATTAGATGAAATGTATACTGAAAACATTTACTTTTATGGACGTAATTTTACAGTAAAAAAAAATTTGTATATTGCAGAACGTTTAAAATCACTAATATTGTATCCTGAGTTAAGTATTGTGATAACATTGTGTCGTGGGATCTCTGATGATTCCCACCTCTAGTGTGAGTGTGAAGTAAAGTGCTTTGGGAATAAATGAAGTAGAGACATTCTATACAAGTTCAGGTCATCAGCTAATAAATGAAATTGCAGTGACCGTGGTTTCTGTGTGTACAGAATTGGTTCTTCTTGATGGGACAGTTGCATCCCGAACAAGATCTGTCAAAAAAATATATATTTTTGTCCAAATGATAGGACGTAATTTTTGTGTTCGAAACATGTCTCTTCACAGACACTGCACATATGTTACCATGTGAATACCATGTGCTCACAAGTCCAAAACAGGTAGGACACCGCCAGAGAAAGTCTACATTTTCCTAGGTTAAGAATGTTGATAAATTGTTCTTACTCTTACTAAAGGACAAAACTGCATCAACCTGAGAATTTCTGGCCAGGTAGGAGTAGTTTCCTACTCTAACATGCTCATAAATACAGGCCCTGTTTGAGGATATAATGCTTCACTAGGCTGAGCACATTTAGACATTAAACACGATGAGCTGAGAGGCAGATGACCCATGGAAAACTCACCTTGAGGATCTCATACATGTAGAACCGGATGTCATAGTCCGTCAGGGTCTGGTACAGTTGCTTCAAAGCAAAATAAATACATTAGTGTTCCTATAGTTCTACAGTGAACAGTCACATCACTCACATTGTTAGTGGTAGGATTGTGCCAGTGTTTGAGGATAGAATCAGAAAACAGATTTTCTGGCACCGAAGACATAGCACTGGACTTTTATTTCCCTCCATCACATACACACATATGTATGGGAAAACAAAATGTATGCCAAGAAAGGAGGTGCCCATTATACAAAAACATGTTTACAGATAAAAGAAAAAGTTTAGTTCCTACCTTGAAATCTGTGTTGTTGACATGTTCAAAGACCAAAGCCGGTGTTCGGGACTGAAAAAGACAAAAGTTACATTAAGTATGGTGCAGTCTCAGTCAACAACATCTACCATGAGAAGCAGTTACTTGTAGAGGTGTAGAGGTAAGCACTGTCACCTCACAACAATAAAGTTCTGGGGTCTGAATTTGCTGGCTCTTTCCGTTACCCAACCAGCACAAACTAGGTGCTAGTGCATTTTTCATCAACGCCGTCAGGAGGTCGAGGTTTCGTTAAGATTTTCTGTTGTCATTTCACTTATCTCGCGCCTACTCCTGACGTACTGGTGCAGCAGCCCAAAAATTAGCACGTGTTTTGCTGGCTGCTGCTCCTGCGCGCTGTGTGTGTGTGTGTGTGTGTGTGTGTGTGTGTGTGTGTGTGTGTGTGTGTGTGTGTGTGTGTGTGTGTGTGTG
>JAUYWH010000022.1:1839978-1852812 GCA_034779795.1 Ctenopoma multispine | reverse complement strand
CCCCGTAAAGGGGGTTTGTGAGGTGTCCAACAGTGCTGTCAATGACAACTTTTCACAGTCCCACTACCGTTGTTCAATTCTGTTGGTTCTCTGGGGCCCCCTTGGTCCGGGGGCCCCAGGCAATTGCCTGCCTGCATTGTCCGCAAGCGGCGCCTCTGGCTCACACACACAGGTGTGCACCCCTTTTTTTCCTCTCCTTGTCCTTCTGTGGACTTTCTCCCCACCTAATCTTTTGTTTTTTTGTTGCTTTGTTTTTTTCCTATCTTTTTCTTTTACGTTCTCCGGCCTTGTCTAAAAATAAAATAAAAACATGTAAAAAAAATAACATTTGGGCTGATGACAGCACAGCTACACATACATGAATACTCATGGGTCATCTGTGTTACTGACACACCGGGGAGAAAATGACGATGTTAAGCTCGAAGCAGACGGTTCGACTCCGTATCGACCTTTTGAAACAGAAGTATCGCGGCTGTATCGCTTCACCACGCGAAAAATCACGTGACCATCCCATATAAAGCTCCATTACGTCACAGACGTACCGAGAGGTGTCGCTGGTTGTAGCATCGGGTGTTCCTCTCATTCTATTCTCATTCTATTCTTGTTTACTTTTTTATTTTATTTAGTTTTGACGTGATGTTTACAAACACAGACATGTGAAGGTTCTGTAACCGGCAGTCGGGTGTCCTGTCCCAGCTACCGTAGTGCAGGTAGCGCTGTGCTCACTTCCGCTCGTTCATTTAGCGGCTGATATAATATAATATAATATAATATAATATAATATAATATAATATATAATTGGTCACTGTGCTGGACCACATCGCGGTCGTCAGCTGACGGCTTGGCTTTGTTTTAAGCCACCCATGATCGGAGGTGTGTAAAGTACACAAACTCAGTACTCAAGTAAAAGTGCAAGTATTTGCCTAGAAAAATGCTGTTGTTACCTACAGACTGTAGAACAGAAACACAGGTTGGTGAAGGTGGAGCGGATTTTAACGCCTTATATAGCTTTGCAGCCAATTGGCTCGCAAAGTAGTTCATTTCTCAAGGCTTCATCTCTGGCTTCACAAAAGTGAGTACACCCCTCACATTATTTTACTATATCTTTTCAAGGGACAACACTGAGGATATGACACTTTGATAGTAGTCAGTCTACAGCTCGTATAACAGTGTAGATTTGCTGCCCCCTTTAAATAACTCACAACACAGCCATTAATGTCTAAACCAAACAAAAGTGAGTACACCCCTAGTCTACAAGAAGATAGCCAACACCCTAAAACAACACGTTAGTTGCATTCTATGCAACTATGATCAACTCAAAAGTAGGTTAAAAGTATACTTCAACTAGTAAGTTTAGTATTGTCCTATGTATACAAAATAGAGTATATTGTATGTATATTCTTATAAACTGGAAAGTATACTAGCAAATCTATAGTGAACTAAAAGTATATAGAATTTTTTTGTATACTTAAAGTATACTTTTATATACTAAAAAGTGGGCCAATTTAGTCCCAACAAGTAATAAAGTATACTTGCAAGCATACCTACTACGTAAAGTATACTTGGTAAATATACTTGAATTATACTTAAGTATACTTAAGAATATGAACTTGAAGTGGCCTTCTTTTTTGTAAGGGTGGTGCTGGAGGGGTTTGCAAGTTAAAAGGAAAACCTGGAATTTCATATGAAAATCCAAACAGTACCGGCTCCTTCCAAACATACTGAACGTGTGTTTCAGTATTAAAGAAATATGGTGTGCTTGTCTCAATCATCTTCATCTTCAGCCAAACGTCCTGATAGTTTTCCCCTATTTAGATTTTATGACTACAGCAACCATGTAACACATTGTTAGGCCTGCTGTACTATCACTTTGCCTTTTATTAAAAGTTAATCCATATTCAGGGTACGATTTGGATCAAACATGGGGTTTAATACACTTTGTTAGTAACTGTCACAAGGGGAAACTTCCATCGGTCAGCGGTAAAAACACAAAACATACTTACTGTGTCCAAAAGGGGGTGCTCCAGTATTCATATACACTGCTTGTGTCTGTTCACCTCTCAGCAACTCATCTACAGACTAGTACAAATAAGCAGTACAGTCATTCATGACACTGCACTATAATACATAATATATGTAAATCACTGAAACATAAAGGGATCATATTTGTAGGAGGTGATCAGGCTTCACCAGGACTCTGAGACCAGAAGCTCAGGGTTTAGGGCTTTTTTAAACTCTTCAGTTTAAGATTTGAAGAACTATATTAATCCCAGGGGGGAAATGGCTTTGCAAGGTTACACATAGGAGAAGAAAAGGCGGAAGAATCACACCAACACAAATATCTTTGACTTCAGTCGATGGAAAATAAAAAAATAAAATTTGGACTGACTTCATACACGAAGGTGGTGGTGTGGTGTTGGCTGTAAATACGTTTGTGCCTAAGCAGCTTAATCCAGCCACGTGTGTGAATATAGTACAGCCTGAACGTTTTACATTTGTGCCACTAAGTCATTATCAGATGAGTGATGTGTAAAGTGGCACTCGTGTCATTTCTCTTATTGTCCAACGACAAACACACTGAAAGAAAGTTCAGATGTCACTGTGGGTGTTGTGCTTGGAGTCGGTGCCAGCACGCTCATTCTTCTCCAGCAAGCAGCGGTCAGGTTGAAGAGGTTGTTGGGGCAGCTGCTTTCTGTCAGTGAGACTATTCATTGTGCTCTTTGGGCCTTGATTGAGGATATCCTCTAAACAATTGCTCTGGGTGTTGAAAGTGGTTCAAAGTTTTTTTAGACGTATATTCTTTGTCCCGTCCATCTCCGTCTTACGGAGGCTCCAAGCAGCAAAGAAATGAGTTTATTGTTTAAGTCTTATGACAATGCAGATTCACAGCCTTGGGAAGAGGAGTCACAACTTAATAAATGTCATGTTGTTTGAATGTTCTTTCTTACTCAGGGAGCACATGAAAATCTCTGCCTGTTTTCACATTGCAACTAACCTGAGGGTTGAAGGGAGGTGCACAGTGAACTTTAATTATATGTTGGAACACAGTGGATGAGAATGTATTTGCCCTTCTGAAAAATTACCTTTATTCTTTATACCATATATAATCCAACACATAAAAGTGTAGCAGCATCGCACACGTCCTTTTTTGTCTTTTCCCAGGCAATAGAATCATAAGGAAAACATGATGTCTTTTGGATCGTGATGGAAGTCAGGCTGCTGCGGAAGTCTGCCTCTTTCCTCCTTCAGAGCACTCTGAGCAGGCATATTGTTGTGTTATTTTGACAGGGGGAGAAATCAAGCCTCAAATTAGTCACCTTTCACCTCCAAGAGTGAAGTAGGTCAAAGGAGCAGGAGCTAAGCAGAGAGCAATCAGAGCCCTGCTCCGGTGGACTGATACGGTCTGTACTAATGTCCCAGGTCAACACGACGCTTCCTTCCACTGTGTGTTGGGTGGGAGACAATAGTCCCAAAAGTGTCTGCTGCAGAGTGCGGAGCATGTCAACACCATCACCCATACAGAGCACGCGCCCACACACACACACACACACTCCTGTGCTTTTTCAGACTGATATGTGGTATCATGACATACAGTAATATATACAGAGCGCTTCCACTCACCTTAACCAGTCATTTAATACTAATTCTTTTTATATTATACTGAGCAGGGGCAGAGGCAGACTTGATTCTTTGACTATTGTCAAAGATACTGTGCTATGATAGAAGTTAGAAAAGTGCAATAACTACCTAAGAGTAACTCACCTCTGTGTAAAAGACACATTAAACTGGGCAGAACTCGTGCATTTTGACTTGTTTTTCTGCAAACCCAGAACTTGTGGCATATATGTTTACACTGGCTCAGCTAACTGCAACACGCACAGTCTTACACACACAATTCCTCTAAACACAACAGAGAAATGAAGCAGCATTTCTAATCTGAATTACTGTACATCAAGGGGAAAATAATGCGTGGCTGTATGTGACTAAAAAGAAACGGACAATATGCTTTGATGCTTTCTTCTGCCGAGTTTAGTTTTCTACCATAACTCCGTCTCAGTCAAGTAGCAGTTTTAGTTGCAGCATGTAAAATACCATTCATATTATTACAACCCCACTCCCCACTTACTCTTTCCCAACTTTTTCAATTTCATTTTTTTTCTGAAAAAAGGACATTCAGCATTCAACATTTGGTATTGTGAGTAAAATATAGGTAAATGGTTGGAAAATCAATCTGTTCAAAACCTTTTTGAAGTTAGGGCTGCATTAGACCTTACTACATTTTATACTGGATATCTAGACCAGATCAGTCATGAGGGAAAGTGGGCCGTGGGACTTCTCAAACACCAGGCCAGATAAGCACAATTAGACAGGTGTTGTTGACACCTCTCAGTGCATGTCAGACAGCTGAAATGACAGAGAATCTGAAGTCATAGATGATCTACGTGGGACCTGTGGGGCTAAAACTGGGCCAAATCTGTACAATGTGTGAAAATGACTTCACATAATGCAGAGACACACTGACACTTGCACACCACTGCGTCTGACACAGTCAGTGCCTGTTTGGCTGCTGCAGTGGAGCAGCGTTGCTCTGTGTTCCCCCGCTCCACCCATAAACGGAGAACAATCATTTAAAAAAGAGAGAGAATAGGAAGTTACCCATGCAGGACTGATTTCCCAAAGACAGGATCTGTAGTGGCTGTCCAACAGTGATTACCTCTCCCAGCAGACTGCCTGCTCTGTTTGAACAAGCGGCAGTGAAGAGGGGGCACAAGGTGTCTTCCCTGTCAAAGTTGATCTACTGCACCTTAAGGGTATGTATCATGGCTTAGTCCTTCCTGTTTGCTCTATGGTATACTATGGTATTCTCCACTGATTTTTTCCAGATGGGGCTGAAAATTGGGAAGTGCCGCTGACGACACTGACAGGTTCACTTCCATACAGACAAAACTTTACACTTTGCAGTACAGGAGAATCACCATCCAGCATATGAGCTGCATTCCTGACACTGTAACTGTTCATTATTACATTCAAGCCTGCGGAACAAACCCATTCAGTGAATTCATTGAAAAATTATTCATTGACTGTGACTCAGAGTTTTAGTCAGCCGTGCTTTCCCACCCAGGAATTAAAAGAAGCATCAGCTTAGTGTGTTGGGCCATCTGGGCTCCGATTGATGTCAAAACTGGCACTAACCCAGGGCCCGCGTCCCTCGGGGAGGGTCTCGGCAGGGTCTAGCGCTCAGGCCTTTTCCTTCCTGTTCCTCTATGACATCTTCCTGCCTGCGAGGGCCTCTGGGAGCCATTGAACAGGGCTGTACCGGGCCCTCTGAGCTGGAGGATAAGCTCACACAGCAGCTTCTAATTAGATTTTAGTGCTGACAGGTGGAGAGAAACGAGAGGGTTGGGATGTTTTATGCAAGTATGCAGTTACTTGCGCTGCCCCGGAGGACTTGTAAGCGCAATAACTTTCTTTCAGAGGGCCGGACCTCCAAACATCACTTCATATGTGATTTAAAAGATTCAATTTTGACACAGCTGTGTTGTGACCTGTTTGTTGCATTGCATCAGTTGGTAATTAGTAAGTTTGAAATTGTTATCACGAAGTGTTACAGAGTGCAAGATTATGCTTACAGTGGAGCAATCCTAGATTTCCAATCTACAGCCAGTGATGTGTTCATTAGTCAGTGACTCTAAGTGACTAATTACATTTACTGCAATACAAAATACAATGAAATAATGAAGACTACATGTATTCATATGGAGGAAGTAGCTGTCAGTACATGAAGATAATGATAACTTTGCAGTTCTCAGAAAAAGTGTGAAATAAGTTGACAATAAACATTTTCTCCTTTTAAAAAGTTTCACTTTTCTGGTGTGTAGCTCCAACGTGTTTTTTTTTATTGTCACTAACTAAAAGGTCACTTTGTGAATATAAGAAATCAAATGAACGATGATGATTTTTCAAAGTAAATCTCAGAAATGAGGTTTTTGAAGTGGTTCTCTCCTTGAATCGGAACATGAATGAAACTTAACAAGACGTGAACATGTTCGATTTCTGCAGAAATGTTATATATATGAGACAAATGGAACATATCTGGACTAGACTTGTACAGTAATGCAGTGTTAGAGAGTAGTGAAACTAGTACTTTAGCAGTAGCATGCTGGTACTTTACATAGTGTTTCAAGTTTTTGTTTAGTTAACCACTGAAACTACAGACAGAGATGTGACAGGTTTAGTATACAGGGTCAGTTCATCTGTGAAAAATATTACAATACTCACTTCTTGCTATTTATTAACAAATGTTGGCATTGGACTCTGGCATTCCTGCACGTTTACTTCTGTGTATTATATTCTAATATTATATATTGGTTATATATATTGGTACAATCAAGTGTTTGCTTTGAAAATGTCAGATGATTCCTATAACATTGCTTTTATCAGGAAATACTGTCAAGTTTTACAGTTTTAATTTATGTCTCTGTGAAAATCTGAATTTGCACAGACTTCAAACTTCCTTTAATGAATCCATCAAAGTGACCATGTCGTCTGCTTTCATTTTCATTGCACTCTGTGTCACTACATTTATTCAGTAAGCACTTCTTCAAGCCCTCTGATTGTGTTTCTATTGGTGCTAACTGTAAATCTGCACTTCTCCACACTGATTCTCACTCGGCCCACAGCGCTGCTCTCCTGGTGTGATCTATAACACTAATTCATCAGCAGCTGCGTTTGTCTGGACACAGGGTGCTAGGTGATATTAGCTGTGACTGATCAACACCACATGGAAATGTACTGCCAGAGCAGAGCCATGCCAGAGATCAGCCCTAACATTTTTGTTTTTCCACTGATCCTAATGTACAAAACCTTGAATTGGGTATTATTCACATAACATGAAATTGGCTGCTCAAGTTTCTCGAGTTGCATTCAGGAAAATCTGGCTCATAAATCACAAATGAGGCATGTTCCAACTATGAAAATGCACAGATTTATACACACAATTCCATTTTAAAGAACTGGTTCTTCAGCTCCACCAAACGTAAGACTCTGCTCCTTCCTCTCCGCGGTTGATCTTGTTGGCATGAGTCCAGTAATGTGCTACACTCCCTGATGTTCCCCATGAGTAATCATCAGTCCCTACAATAGATCCAACAACACAAATGTTTGTCTTTCCTGTTTTTCCTTTACCTTTTCCCACACTTGCCTCTGATTCATGCTTTCCTAACTGGCACTTAGCACCTACCACCCTGACAGGGCTTTCTGTGGTCGGACACTGCTGGGATACAATGATTTCAGAGAGAGCCCACCGAGGGAAAGATTGATTGCTTCCTCTCTTGAGATTCCTTGGCATGACTCGGACAGAGAAGATAAACCTTCGTTGGAATTCCCCATAAAGGTTTCCTCTTCTGAGCGCTTACAGGCAGAAGATGCCAGTAATGGAGCGGTTTGTTCTTTAGCGCCCCGTTGTCCTAAATTTACCTGAACTCTACATGTGGTTTTTAACCTTTAGCAAGAAGACCAGGAAAACAGACATCTGACGTGGAGGGTCCTTTTTTTGGCAACTTCACTGATGTACAAACTAAACATGAAAGGGTTAAAGGGTCAGTTTGCACAAATGGCAGAAACATATTTGTCCTATCTTGTGGTATCTTGCAATGCAAATGGCTTTGGTTTTGTTGGACAGAAGATTGATATTTTTAAATGCTTTAAGCCCTTTCATCTCCACTGTATTGTTGTGGAGGCTGAAATGGCAGAGAGATATGCAGTATGTCAAAACCAGGACAAATATATATATCAACCGTCTGCATGACTGAAGAGCACCAGAGCTCATTTACAAGCTAGATTTTTCTGTGGATTGTTTGAACTGAAACTTTACTGTGACAGAGGATCATTATTAATAAAAATGGTCCAAACCATTGTTAACAGGCATCAAAAAACACATCATTTCACTGAAGATAAATGGCAAGAGAACCACATCTATGTAAAAATAAATTTAATTCCAAAGTAGATTACAACATGCAATGAGAAGGCAACAACAGCAACAACAGTGTCCTGTTCCGTATTATCTTACAACACCAGCTTGGTGGATCGAATCGTCCGTCCTCTCACGTTATTCCTGAAATCTTCTCTTCTGTACAAGTCTGTTTGTGAGCAACACTTTCTCCACACCAGTTTCATCTTCACAAACAATGTGAACCTTTATGGGAGTTTGTCTGGTCAATATTCTTTATCTCTTACAGCAACTGGGCTATGGATTAAAAACCCATTATTTATGTGAATAGACTTTAATCAGCATGAGAAAACATGGATAATAAACATTAATGTAATAATTATTATTTTATATCTTTAAATCAATCCAAACATGATATCATTTCATTTTATTGTAGATCATGCTTGTAAGCACAGGGAGAAGAAAAAGGAAGTGAACTAAAATGGGTAACTGGGAGTTTTTATGAGTCAAGGTAGCTCGAAACTGCACCTCCATTCTCGTTTCATTGATTGGACTCCAGGTTTGCCTACACCTGACTCCAGTAGACGTGACGTCAGAAGCCCAATGTTTCACTTTGTGTGTGTAATGATATTACACATAGTGACTGTTCGTGTTTTATCAGCAGAGGAATATTGCATTTGTTGATATTTGTGACTTTGGTGAAGATCAGATCACATTTCATCAGAAGTTTATGCAGAAAATCAGGAAATGGCAAATGATTTGCTTACTTTTCCTTTTTACTCAATGTGATTACTGAAACCCAAAATAGATCATTAGTATTATCAATAATGTCATCCAGAGGAGGAAATATTGTCTGTTTTATGGGCTTTTTTTCAAACTGGTGAACATGTGTTTCTGTGCACATCAGTAGTAAAGTACACAAATGGAAACAGGTTCTTCGTCTGCTGATGACACACAGTTTGGTGCTTCATATCTCTTACTGGGTAAAGTGACCAAAAAAGCAAACTCCCAAAAAATATCAGAGTAGCTCTGTAACACTGTCGCGGTGCTTCTGAACTCTAGGAATGGCTGCTGGAGGTTTCACCAAGCTCCTACTCCAAGTCAAACTGCGCTCATCGTCGACTTATTTGTCTCGCACTGTTCCCGTGCATCTTCACACAGTCTCGTCTGTCCTTCACCTGAGAACAAAGAGGAAAATTACTGACAATACCTCAGGGGAAATACCTGATTGATCTAAACACGTTTTCTAAGTTCCAAGGTCTCCTAAGAGCACATGAACAGTACACTGATACAGCAGTGTAGAATGAATAAAACCCCTGTTTTCCTTTAAAGGATATCATCATGGACAGAGTGAGACGACACCTATAAATAAACTACTAAATCCCCACAGAGATTTGAAGGTCAAACGAACTATGTCTATTTTCCTGGGACGCATGCAGCTCATCCTGCCCCACGGACTCACATTACCTCCATGTAAACTGGAACAGGCTCATTAAAAGTCAACAGTTGCAAATGTCCAGTCCAGCAGAGAGGTAAATATCAAACACATGACCACAGAATATAGAAGAGACTATATTGGAAAATTCACACGTGTACGATGCCACACTGTTGAAGCATTGTTATTTGAAATTCTGCACTTCTTCCTCCAAGCAGACTCCTTTTGGAAATGTTCAACTTGTGTGTTCCTCTGTCTAATCACAAAGGAACATACATTGTAATCCATCAATGTATGTTTCTTCAGACATATTTGGGTCTTCTGGAAGATTCGGCATAGAGATTTCCCATCATACATAAACAGAGCATACGCTTAGGACATTAGATGTGTGTTCTGTAAGCGCAACAGCGCAAGAGAAGAAGTTGGAGCTGTACTGAGGGTATGGTATAATAAATATGACAGTATTAAACAGTAGCAGTTTGTGAAATTATAAGAAGACGAGTAATAATCTGTTTGTAAAGAATTTTAACTTTTAAACAGTACAAATGTCAGTTTGCGTCATATTGATGTAAAAGCAGATTTGATAAATGTTTTACCCCTTTCCGTTGGTTGCTGAGGCAGAAAGTGCAGATAGTTCGGGGCTGTTTACCCTCTCCACTGCCCTTCAGCTCTTTGTAGACAGCACCCAGGCACGGCTGGCCGTCCTCCCTCCCGTCCCCGACGACCAGCACGTTGGCCAGGTGAGAGATATAGCTAGACGCGAGGCGCAGCGTCTCGATTTTGGAGAGTTTCCTATCTACTGGTTCCGTGGGGATAAGCGTCCTCAGCGCTGTGAAGGCCGTGTTGACATTCTGGGTCCGGTGCCTCTCCCTGGCGTTCGCCGCGTTCCGCTGACGCACCACGACGACGCCGTTCTCCTGCCGGTAACTCTCCCCAGGAGTCCCGCAGCAGCCGTAGCCCTGGTCGGTGCTGCCGTCGCTCTCGCTGCGATTCCCCTCCTCGTCGTCCGACATTAAGGTCAGGTCGGCGGGGTAAGAGAAGGGATGAGTCGACACCGGCCTCAGCATAGTGAAAGCCATCATAAGTAGCCAAATGTGTCACTGGGGAGGACCAGTCCCTTATGTTCAAGTAGAAAACAGCTGCATGCGTAAAAGTCGCTGCTACTCCAGAGGTATATCCAGCAGTCCGAGGTTTGTTGTGACACTTCCCCATAGGATGGGCCCGGGTGATGGTCATCATCTGGGACAGGGAGGGCTCTTATAGCAGCTACAGGAGCTCCTCAGCTGTCAGGGGAGGGGTGGAGCACATGTAGGAGCTCCCACCTCCCCCAAAATGTTTTGGTCGCTAAGAGACATCAGTTTGGTGTGAGAAGATGAGAACGCTCGCTCCAAAGGCACCTGAGGAGTGTGACATTGACTTTGCACTGACAGCATGGTGACCTGAATAAAATCTAATATTTCCTTCAACATCATTTAACAACTGACAGACTAATAATCTGTCCTTTAAGCCACAATATCTGCCACTGACAAGTTATTCAGTCATCACGCTAACTGTGGCTTGAATTTCATATCTACTGGCAGAGCTGCATCATGGGTTGTCTGCAGTTTAATTGTCGCTCAGGAGGCTGCCAAGCAGGAAATAAATGAACGAAGAGTGGAAATACATATTCAGATTACCGTGGACTTTTCTTGTTTTGCTAGATTATTGCAGAGTATTTTTTATATATTTAGTTCCACTTACTTCTGAAGTTTTACTTGTGTACAGTTTTTAATTGTAGCAGATGATCCTACACTGTAGTGCTGCTACTTTTACGTACATACTCCCACAGCACTGCTTTGGCCTGGACGCTCCTACATAAGACTCTAGTGTTATGTGTTGGACAGCTTTTCTCTCTCTTCACCACCATCACCAAAACACCAGATAAACCACTTTGTTTAAGGAGAATGCTCTTCATCCCCTTGCTGTATGCTTTTTCCTGAGGTTTCTGAAACCATACGTACCTCGTGGCGTGCGCCATGAGATGTCACACTGACTCGTGGTCTTGTACTTTTCCGACACCTCATTAGCAGCTTGGAATTTCCAGGGTAACCTGCAATTACACAGTTTGAAGTTGTGAGAGCACAGAGGCAGCATCAGATGACAAATACAGTCTTTTTTTATCAGTCGATCACACACGTCAACACACTCGCCAAGTTTCTGCGACTAAGATGCACTTATGTTGTGTGTATGCAATGTAAATATGGAATCACAGTCACCCCCCGACCCCCACCCCTCACTGGTAATCAGTGGCTCCACAGTTGCCCTGTTTCAGTTTGTCTAATGGGTTAAGTGTTGTGGGTAAATAAACACTCAGCAGATGCTGGAGGTAATCAAGCACGAACTTTCTCTGTGGAAACCAAGCAAATGGCTTCCAGATTGGGAGGGAGGGGGGCACTGACTGTTGCAGACGGGAGAGAGTGTCATCAAAGGCCTTTTTTTTTTTTTTACAAACGCAACCTTCCGACACATATCAAACCGGGGGCCCTGGCCCCTGGCCCCTGGCCCCTGGCTCAGCTGCACCAACAACAGCAGCGACCTGCGTGGAACCTGGTTGCACTCAAAGCAGGGCACCATGGTGTTTTACCAGGCAGCAACACGACCCCCTGCACTTTCTCTCCCCCAGCACCACGGCTGGCTTCACAGTTTGGAAGCGTAAATACTTGAGTCCCCCAACCCCTCTGCCCCATGCATCAACGTGAAGGAATGCCATTAAAAGTCTGTGGAGGTGATTAAAGCACTAATGAAGTGTGTGGAATGTGTGTCAGGGAAGATGTGAGAATGCTCCTCGGGGTGACTTCTTACTATGCTATCAAGTGGATGTCAGTATCATGGGCTGAAGCTGAGTGCACTGTCAAAAGAATCTTTCCAGTGAAAGGAAAATAGCAATATAAAGGGGAAAGTCGTCAGTTTTAAGAATGAACAAATGTCATTCTACTGAAGGGGTAACGTTAAGTCTTATGAAGCATAATTATTATTATGTATAATATGAAAAATATTAGATATAGTTTGGTTTCACATCAATCTTCATGGGTCATCATTAATGTTTAGCATCACACTAGTCTCACAAGTTGTTTTCTGGAGTCAGTATTGAACTGAACACAAGAATAACAGAGAGTTGAAATGATTCCCTCTCTCTTAGAGAACCAGATGAGACGGCTCACTGTTTACATTCATTGTAGGTCAGGTGAGTGTTTTGTGTGGTGGTTATGAAAGTTAACATATCAGTGGTGAGACTGATGGAGCAGTGTGGCGTTTTCTGCCATAACATTTCCTTTAAACCTGATTATATATGGAGCCTGTTGACTTCCTTCATTATAATTCCTATATTATTTGGCCGTCTGAGGATTGAGTCATGGCAACTGGACTTCTTTCTTCCAAGTAGAGACGTTTCGTTCTGCATCCACAGAACTTT
>JAUYWH010000022.1:1818955-1839719 GCA_034779795.1 Ctenopoma multispine | reverse complement strand
TGTGTGTGTGTGTGTGTGTGTGTGTGTCTGTGTGTGTGTGTGTCTGTGTGTGTGTCTGTGTGTGTGTGTGTCTGTGTGTGTCTGTGTGTGTGTCTGTGTGTGGTTCTGTGTGTGTGTGTGTGCGTGTGTCTTATTGGACTGACACGAGTGATGGGACAGGGAGTGTGAGACATGGTTTAAGCAACGGTTTGAATGCATGAATAGTTACTGTGACCATCAGAAAAGCTAGATATTATTTTTATCATGGTGATTTTTTATGGTTGACCTGACAAGTTTAACAACCTCTCAGATTATTTACATTGGCTTTTTTCAGAGTAGTCTTTGAAAATGTAGATATGCTATATATACAGTAGCTGACAAACTAACACACAGCACTGGCGTCCTGTACCTGTGTGCTTCCATCAGCACCTGTGTGACCAACTGATTTAATAATCAGTCCAGCAGACATGTCCAGCCAAACCATGATTAAAGTGCATTGCTAAATTCAGTTCCTGAGCACACTTAGGCACACAGTCCCTGAACATGATGGTACTGACTCTGGATCACAGTTCCAACAGGAGCAAGGTCCATCTTCATAATAAAGATGGTAAAACAGTATGGTATGGTACAACCATATAGAACGATCAATAATGTTAAACAAATTAACAACTTTACATCAAATAAACACAGGTTTACACAACAAACAACTATAATGTATAGCAACACAATGTGTCATGTCTTTGGCATTAAGATAGCAAGTTACCCATAATCATTTCCTCCTAACAAAGGAGAACTCTCACTTCTGAAAAACACAGTGGCTTACATTATGGCACCTCCTTACTGTGACATGACTCAAGCAAGGAAAGTGGCCAAACTGGCATCTGTTGGGAACCAGTCATATCTCTCAGTCCAGTCAAGTCATGCTAACGATTTATGGCTCTAATCTCCAGTTTTGACACAGTGACGCCCTTATTAGACCTAAATACGGTGTCGTCACAGAGCAAAGCGAAGGAAGCCCTCACTGCAGTAGCAACAGTATTATCTTTCATTTAACCCCTGCTCTGACCTCAAGATAAGACTCAACCCATCCTCTTCCCACACCGCCCCCCCACTAACACATTTTTCCTCTCTTTTCCCTACTGAACACGCTGATCGTCTTTCACAGCTCCAGACAGTTTGAGCAAACGAGGCAGCTGGGGCAGTGTGTCAGTAGAGGTTCAACAAATGGCCACATCTGCCACTTGTCTCACCTCCTATTTTGAAGACAATATAAAAGTCAACTTGACAAATTCTTCATTTGAAGAAGCTGAGTTGCCTTTTCGTATGAAATGACATCACTGGCAGAGATTGGCCCCACGTTCCATGTGAAAATCACATTTTTATAGCTGAGTTTTTTTTATGTTCCACCTTCAGCTGTTGAAGATAACGCCACCCTGATGTCGCTTTAGGAGACTAATACCTTAAAGAAGCAGTTTCTTTTTGATCCTGGCATTGATAGACGGGTGTGTCATCATCTTCCACAGGATCCCAGAAGGCTCCCAAAAGAGGCAGAACAGCAAGTCAATTCCTATGACGCAGGAAGTCCACACACACGCGATGATTCTTTTGGAGAAGCCCGCGGGGGCCTTTAATGTCTACCACGCTGAGCTCCAGCCCACGTCTGTGAGCTTCCTCCAGGGCCGCCTGGGAGTACTGAGCCAAGGCGTCCGCGGGTCAGTGGAGTTTATCGCAGCCAAGAAATCTACAAGTTGACTATAAGACCTTGTCTAACATGATGTAACAAACATGGCTCAAGGTCTGATGAAGATAGCTATTAAAAGACTCATCCGTTTTGGCTTTGAGGTCATTCTGGCTGCTCTGGACACAGCAGTTATATCCTCTGTGTCACTGCGGTGAACCACAGTGGAGATCTGCTCCTTTTGTCACGTTTTATCACTATATCCTTTCCTCAGTCTGCGAACAGGCACAAAAAGTGAGTCTCACCTTTCCAGGCTAGAACTGGTCTTAGTAAGACTTCATAGTGTCTTGGTAGGATTGGTCTATTTGGATGTACATAAAATGATTAAATGATCAGTTAATCTATTAATACATAATGTACAAAATACAATAGTACTATATAATAATCCTTCAGAGGCCATTACCGTTTAAATCATCAGTATTTTCTACTGACAACGAGATAAATGAGAAGTAACAGCACTGAAATTAATCAAGTCTCTGCATTTCACTGATTAAAAAATTAACTGATGATTAAATGTTAATGCAACTAATATATGAATGAACACTTTGACTACATGGCATTAATTAGTAATGTTCCGGGCTTTTTAAAGTTAGGTTAATAGGTTCGGAGAGCAGTAGGACTTAGGGTCATAATTTCTGTAAACCGAGGATTCAACATTCAAACTTTACTTAGTGATGGAACAGCTGTGTGGACACCTTCCACCCTGTAAATTCTAAATACTTAATGTTACTTAAAAGTAGCATGAACATAATTTGCCTGAAATCACTAACTAAAATGAACTAGAAATTGTATTTTGTACCTTCAAAAAGTGTTTGTTAGTGTAGTAACAAATTACTCCAGGTCTTCTGTTGATCTCAGAATTACTATTTCAACAAAAAACAATTCATTTCAAGTGTGTTGTCTAAACGCTTGAGGAGCGAAAATGTTAAAAGACTTAAAGAGAACTAGTTCTTGATTTAATGCTAGGTAATAGCTAATAATGTCTGTTTTCTTTGAGCCATCTCCAGTCTGTGGTCTACTGAGACACATACATGCACTTACATTTGTAACGAGGGGTCAGTGGCCAGGGGCCAACCAGGGTTCAGCCATGTCTGGTCTGGACCAGCAGCACAGTTCTCATGACACCTGACCCGGAGCACATCCTGTGGTGAGACGGCAGCATTGTGCTGTCAGGGCTCAGTTCAGAAGGAGCCTCGTGAACGCCTTGCTTCAGAGTGGACGTTTCTGAATGTTTGAAACATTAATCTTTGTTATGAATCTACCCTTCTGGTCCTTCCAGTGTTAGTGAGGACAGCTCGGGGGCCTGCAGAGAATATCCCCTCTGCTGGTCAGGAGAAGCACTGCAGTGATGGAGATGACGCGCTCTGTGTGTGCTGTGTCCCACGTCAGAAAGCAGACTGAACCTGAGATATTCTGACTCTGGGACCCTCACCCTCTGGGTCACGACCCCACAGATCTGCAGGGAATCTGCATGTAGACTGTATATCAGACCAGTAGGACTGCAGACTTTCAAAGGCTCCAGTCCCAGACCTTGGACTAGCTTTATTTCTTTTTACAGTGGTAGCCTGACAGAGGCTGCCCCCCACAAACAGATTCATGTCTGTCTGTGAAACATCCCTTTCTCTAACTGGACCACGTGGACCTTATCAAAGAGCCTTCTTTGCACATGTTTGGTCACGAGTAAAGTGAGAGCAGTTATTCATTTCCATCATTTTTATTGTCATCACCAAACTGATCTGACAGAGAGAGATTGCATGTCAGAATAGATTTTGGCTTTTGCTCCCAACCAATCCCGTGCATTGCTTCTAAAACAGGAAATTCGTGTTAAATTAGGAAATTAACGTCAACCAGTGAATAAATTAACAATCTTTAAAACTGAAATAAATAGTTAAATAAATTAATAAATACATCATTTAACGAATAAGCACTGTTTGAGGTAAATTAAGAGCTAGTCGGTAGAAAACAATACTGGAGTGTAAATTATTCAGTTTATAAAAAACAATATAAAATATTTTACATTTGTGATCAACACTGAGGTTTTTAATTCCTGAATAATTTAAAGTGACGTTGTTATTATATCAAAAGGCAGGATTAGGATGCATGCACTGTCTCTTTTCTTATTGGTATTAAAAAGTGTAGAAATGGAAATAAAAAAGAGAGGAGCAGCTGCAGTCAGTCGTCAGAGCTGCAGTCGTCCTCTGCTCGGGGCCCTTTGAAGCAGGAAGACTCGTAGTGCTTGTTCAGGTAGGACTTGAGCGCGAAGCTTTTGTGGCAGCGTTTGCAGGAGTAGTGCTTGAAGGCCGAGTGCGTCTGCATGTGGGCGCGCAGGTTGGAGCGGTCGGCGAAGGCTTTGCCGCAGTGGGCGCAGGCGAACGGTTTCTCTCCGGTGTGGGACCTCATGTGGCCCTGCAGGAGCCAGGGCCGACTGAAGGCCTTGCCGCACACAGTGCACTCGTGCTTCAGGTCGTGGGTCATCTGGTGCATGGCCAGCGCCGGCATGGACACGTACACCTTGTGGCAGGTGGAGCACTTCCTGGCCTGCTGGCTGTCGAGGCTGCGGTGAGTCTGCTTGTGCCTGCTCAGATTGGACGACGTGGCGTAAGACTTGCCGCACTCGCAGCACATGTGGCGCCCTTTGGTCTTAACTTTGGCGGGGCTGCATTCTGCCAAGCCGACGTCCTTGCTGCTGTCTGATTGGCTGCCTCTGTTTGGACATCTCTGTTTGGGCGTCTGACGGGAGCGTCCGTCAGAGATGAAGAGGGCGCTGATGGTGCACGCCTCCAGCTCAGGGACGCTGCTGTCTGACTCAGCCGTGGCGCTGGACACGGGGCTGTCCGGAACATCAGTGTCGTGGTCGGAGAACTCTTCAGCGCTGCTGCCGTCTGGGGAGTAGAGCTCACAACCTGGCTCCTTTGTCTCCTGCAGTACTGAGGGGATGATGTAATCATGGATGTAGCCTGGAAAAACACAACAAAAATGAATAAAAAGATGCAACTGGAACAAATCTTCATCATAATATTCATCATGTCGATGAAAAGTGTCCTTGCACCTCACCTTCTGATCAATGTAAATCTATACAGGAAGCTGTTTGTTAAGTGCCAGGTTCTGCAGACTGAAATATTAATGAGTCCTCTGGCTTCAACAAGTGCTGTCATACCACTGACAGACCACCGTGTCACAGAGCACTGGTTCCATCCACCTGTTGCCACCTCGCAGCGGCAGCAGGAGGCATCGAAATCTGTTTGTGTGTGTCTGTGTGTGGTGGGGGGGTCTAAATCCCCTCAATCACTAAATCATTTTAATCAGATCATTCGTCTGTGGCAGAGGGTTCATGAGTATGGTAATGGGGAGATTGAGTGACAGGTGGGAGGCTGCGATTTGGCAAAGCGGGAGGGTGGAGGAGGGCGTGTGTGTGTGTGTGCGTGTGTTGGTGAGGGATGTCTGATCTTGCCCCCCCCCACACTCTCTCACACACACACACACATACATGGACACACAAAGGGAAGCAGACAGCTGGCATCTTATATCTGGGGGACAAATGATTCAATACAAACACAAGATCTGTGATTCTCTGTGATGTGATGTGCCTCAAACACACACACACGTTTGTATTTCAGGGTTGTTCTCACATTCGGCCTCTGTAGCTCTATCCCGTGGATGAACAGCTACTGTCTGCCTGTCTACTACTCATGTTGCACTTCATTGAATTACCTGCAGCACTTTCTGTTTTCCAGTCAATACCCATCCTCTAAAAACCCTGTTCCATCACCACTTGCTGCCCCACATATGGATTGTGCTGCTGCAGGATCAGATGGAGAGATGGAGAGATGGGCAGGGAGGGGGGGGGGGTTAGATAATAAGAGGAAGGACTCAAGGGCAACTGCACCATCTAAGGACAACACAGTCCCATGTGGCTATCTGCTTTCTCCTGAGTTTTTTCCCTTCTTCCTGGTTCAATCTGACAAAGGCTTGCATCAGATTTTGTGCCTAATGCCAGTGGACATGTCATCATTCATGTACACAGTGGTATTAAAGCCAGAGGCTGCTGTGTGACCTGCTTTGAGTATTAAGCTGATTGAGGCAGCATGACCTGGATACTATTCAGCATCCTCTGAGTTAGAAAACAAAAGTCCTGAGACGAACAGAAGGTGGGGGCAAGTGCCGTCTGTAGGGGGTTTTGGGTAATTTCCAAAAGCGATGAAAGAAGATAGACAACAACATAAACTTCAATGCTTAAGCCTTCTCTGTTATTTTAGCTTTTTGTTCTGTGTGAGAAACACATCAGCAGGGACAGACGTCTCTGCTGCAGCACAGATACACACAGCAAAGTACAAAAGGCAACTCACCGTTTTCACTCAAACGCACCGCCAACTTGGTGGCCGACTCAGTGATGGCATGTGTCACAGTGCTAGAGTCATCCCAGTGCTGCTGCTGCTGCTGGTGGCTGAACGATGAGAAATCGTGAACCTTCAGATGCTTCACCAAAAAGGAACGTGGCATTTTTTTTTGTTTCTTTTCCTCCTGATGAAAAACTAGATGCTAGAGCCTCATAGAAAAAAAATGTGAACGGATGTAAAACAAAAAGACAAGAAGCCTCCGGGGCGGCCTTCTGGAACAGGCCGATCAACAGATGATTGGAAAAAATAGCTTGAAGAACGAGGCGTGGGAACAGTTTAAAGCCAGAAGGAAAAATGTAGTGAAAGCAGCAGAGAGAGGACACAGAGGATGGATAGAAGACAAGAAAGTGCTGTGGGAGAGACACAGAGAGAGAGAGAGAGAAAGAGAGAGGCAGAGATGGCTGGACTAGCTGAGCTCAGCACTACTGCAGCCTTTTATATGTGGGACATGAGCCCCAGAGATCAGGTGGTGCTTTGGAAGAGGGAGCTGCTTAGCATTAATCCATCAAACATCCCCCGGGACACACATCAAATTACCATGAGCCGTCTGTGCTTCTCACTGCACACACACACACACACACACACAGCAGTCAACCACCTCCTCCCCCACATCCTCCTCCTCCTCTTGCTTTCACCCCTCCGTCTTCCCTCTCCCAGTGAAACGCATCAGACAATAGTGGTGCAGAAGCACGTGGGTGACACTACACACAACATGTTGTCCTCCATTGTCTTTGAATGAAGTAACCAACACAATTTATGCTGCCCCAAACGCACACACGCACGCACACACCATCCCTCCTGCTATCCCTGCCACCACTTCTGATACGTCATTAGAATTATCCACACATCCCACTTATCATTAAATGGTTCAACTGGCAGGAGATGGATGGTGTTTTAGGAATCTCGGTGCTTTTGTCGGATACTTCAGCGTCAGTGATTTCATATACAGCATCAAATGTCCTACTGTTTTATGTCTCATTGTTACTTCTTCAAATTCACATCTCCCACATGTATGTCAGAAGCTACAGTATACATTCCTTTATGAACATGGATACTGCAGTTATTAATGAAATAAATTATATTTAACAGGAGAGGACATGGTGGAACTCCTCCTTTCTGTCCTGCTCACAGTCAATCAAATACATGAATCTGATTATGTAACATTCATATTTTTTACAGATAGATAAAGCAATGTGAGCACCACTGTGTGCTCACTGTAAAATGACACACTACAGTCACCAGTTCATTACAGGTTTCACTTCCATCTTCTGTATCCTCCTGCGTGGTAGGTTTACACATATGTCTGAAGAGTCCAGCCCTCAGCGCAACCATAACTCTTTTGTCCTCATCTGGACAAAAACACCCCCATGGTGACTTTCTGTCCACTGGCTGTGACTGGCTGACCTCTGGATGCCTGTTGGGTCACGGGGTCAGATTCTGGTCAGCAGCAGTAGCTTTAACACAGTCTAGACAAATCACCCACAGATGGCTCTGCAAGCTAGAGACTGAGTGCAGCATAAGAAATATAGAATCACACAGTCCAGGAGGTGTGCTGTGGTTATTTCTGTACCTCACACAGTCAAATCCACCTTGCTCTGGTCTGTTGTGAAAGTACCTGCCATCGTCCTTCTGCCACTTACTAACACTCATGTTTGTTGGACCTGTTTTTAGCCACATTGATGCTGAAATGTTCCACTTTTGAGCACAAAGCTGTGAAAGCTGGCAAAGAATTGAAAAGTGTGCTGGGACCAGATCTTAGAAGATGTCGTGTTCAGTGGTAAAGAATGGTGCTGGTGCAGAGGCCAGTCCACTACAAAACCTACTAATCAAGCAGGAATCATTGAATTCTCTGATGGGTTACAAACATCAGCCTCACTTAGATGAATACCTTTTTGGTTTTTGTTGACATTAACCCAGGACAATAATGTGCAATTATTTTATATTTGTTATACCACCACCTATTTCTACACTGTTTATTTTATTTCTACATTGTATATTATTTCTACATTGCTAAGCTAGTTTCTATTTGATTTCGACAGTGTTGAGTAGGTTAAGTTAGTTAAGTTAAGTTAGTTTTCTATTTATTTCCACAGTGTTAAGTTAGTTATTGATAGTAGCAATTTGGTCTGATTTAGTAGTAATTTGTAATTCTCTGTTAGACTTTGATTTTTCACTTGCTTTCCTTGTGTTGCTGGAAGTCTGTGTTTTGCTGCTGGAAATGGAATTTCCCGGAGGAACCTTCCCAAGGGATTAATAAAGTTTCTATCTATCTATCTATCTAATGTTAAAGGACAGGTTCACAGTTTTTCATGTGTCTTAAAACAGGTGCCCTTCTGAACAGTGAAACTGGTTCGATCTTATATCATCTTATAATTACATCTCAATACCGACGCTAAGGGTCAATACTGAGATGCCAGTAGAAGGGAAGAGTAAGTAGGTTTGTGACACTGGGAGATGGGATCAGGCTCGTCTGCCACGCCCTGTTAAATTACAATAGGGAGCTCCAAAAATTGAAATCAAGTTGAGGTTGTTGAAATTCTCTACATTTTTACAAGCACCTTTCCACAATATTTAAAAATCTGGACACCTGACTGTTTCAAGACACACTGGAAAAACTGTGAACATATTCTTTAAATAAGAAAAAAAAGAATCCTTGATGGGCATCATTCTGTCTTCACTCAGTCCTAAGAATGCTCTTAGATATTATTTGGTGAATGTTTCAGTCCTTCACGTGAGGATGGACCTGGACAGAAAACTCTGCCAATGACAGAGACTTCCCAGAGGGTGAGTATGAAACAAATTACAAACTGATGTGGAAAAGAAAACTAACACCATAATTCTGTATGTTATAGTAATGTCTGATTTAAAGTCACAGAAGCCAGTAGACGGGCAGAAACCCACTGTCTCTGCTGGAAGACTGCCGGCTCTGATTAAATGCATGTTAAGTAGCTGTGCGGAAAGAGCACCCAGAAACTGTCTATCTAAGCCTGTAGAGCTGTGATAAGTGAGATAATTTGTGTTAATCACATCCAGTCATTAAAGAGCCATCTGAAAAACAAATGCAGGTCCTTTTCACTGAGGCATCTTTTCAGCACCTCCACAGAAATCTCCCACTCTGCCACCTGACAATGAGGCAGCTGCACACCAGTGAATGAGAGTGATTGTCTCTTTTCTTTTAATCAGCACTTAGAGAGTGAGAAAAAGGAGAATTTCCCCTCTTCACTCCGCATGTTTTTTCAAGCTTTTATTGTGGAGAGCTGTGGAGAGCAACTTGTGATTTATGTTCCAACAGATGCCATACCTTTTTTTTTTTCACCATCCAGCTTGTGCAAGTTGTGTTCAGTGCTCCACTGAGATTTGACTTGCACACTTTTCTGCACAAGCAAATAACAAAACACACCAAGTCACTTTTGAAGTGGCTGGTTAAAATCACCAACGGCTGCAACCAGTCACCTCAAGTGAGGAAATCAGAATGAGAGGTCAGTAGAGGACATAAGGAAAGAGCTCCCACCCGTCAGGTGAGGTGACTGACAGAGGATGGAGTGTGGGCAAAAGAGATGCCAAAAAAAGGGGGAGGAGGCGTTGTACAACTGCATTTTAATCTAGTCAAACCTCAGTCCTGATAAAAGGAACCTGTCCATCTCTCTCCTTCCCATTGTGGGGGTCATCAATCACACGTGTCACTGGCCTCTGCTCTGCTGGATGTCAGAACCTCAGGGGAGCAGCCAGGCGCGAGTTACAGATGCTATCCGAGATGGAAAAAGCTGAGTATTGAAGGGAAAATGTGGTGGATGCATAGACTGATGAGACATGAACCTGCCACACACACACACACACACCTTCAATCGATTGAGCACGGTGAATTGGTGACAGACTCTGTCAGTGAGAGAGACCTCTGTGATTGGCTGTTCAGCTTAGGGAATCACTAAACGAGGGCAGAAATGGACCCCAGTGCCATTCACAACTTCTTTTCAGACATATTCTGGATTAAAAGTACAGTAGCTAGAAACTGTGGTGAACTATGGTCTTACATACACGAAGAGCTATGTTAAATTAGTGTTGCAGGCTGGCTGTCTTTATGCTAAGCTAGGCTAACCAGGTCCAGTTCAGGTGCATCATTACAGGAGGTGAATACTGATGCTCTTATCTGACTCCAAAGACATTAAATAAGCACATTTGTCTAAATGTTCAAAGACAAAGTGACACAGGTGGTGAGTGTAAGGATTAAAGTGTTTGCCCACCGGTGTTTCTTAGTTTGTGGTGTTTCTGTCGCTGTTGGTGCTCGTCGCCCCCCGTCTCCAGCTTTTCGGATGATCCGGCACACTGAATCGGTGACAGCTCTCTGAACGGCTGCTCAGTTCAGGAATCACTGCACACATTTCATTTTTCATCTTCGCCTCATGTGAACATTCCAATATGAGATTATTTGAATGCATGGTCAGCGTGGTGAGGATGTCAGCTTGGTGTGTCTGCCTTTAAAACAAACACAAGAATCTTTACGTACATCTAAATTATTATCATAATCATTATGCGTTGTGATCCATATAGTACAAAGCATGGATGTATGTGATGGAGAATAAAACTAATCTGAAGCTAGCATGACGCTATTCTTCCTCTCTAACAGCTCAGAAATCTCAGAAACAACCCATCCATCTTTTGACCCATTTTTAACCTGTGCCCATATACAGGAGCTCAGTCTGTACAAGGACGTTGTCGTAGCACGTTGAGGAGATTTCTTTTGAAAGTGTTTGTGCTGCTTCCTGTAAAAAATGATCATGCAGCACACGCTGATGAAAACTACTTTATCACCTTGCACTCGCTGTCCTGGTGTCCTTGGCACCTGGTATTAAGCCCTCCACAGTGCATATTTCAGGCCTGGGGCCCACACTGCTCCTGCATTTCAGTTCAATATACAATCAACTGATGGTGTGAGTGGGGGGTGACATTGTCTCTACAAGTGTCATTCGCCGGCCTTGAGAGCACTTACATTAAATGGCTCTTCGCCAAATAGCCCTTCAGCGTTGGCCGGTTCAATTGCGCTGTCAAAAGGAGAATTACCTGCCGCGGGGCCCCAGATGGGAGCTTTCGCCTAATAAAGGACACTGGGAATCATTTAGACTAATGTCTCCTCATTAAAGGAGCGAAGAATCGAGGCTAAATCGCCACATCTGCATAACCAAGGGATGGAGTAACGTGTTAGACACTTTGTCTTAATTGAGAGGCACGTGGCACCAAAGTGTGCGTGTGTTGGGAGGTTGAGGAGGGGGCAGGAAGAAGGTTCAGATGTAACGCCACAGCAACAGACTTCGTGTAGGACGTGAGGGCCTCCCTAGGAGAAAGTGTACGGGTGTTGGAAGAGGTGGGGGCCTGTCACCCTCACACACCCTTTGTCTCCTGGCCATCTGCTGGGGTTGCATACTGCCTGTGGATGTGTGAGGAAGGGGGTGGGTGTAGAGCTTTAGAATGGTGGATAAAAAGAAGGTGGTGAGGTGGGGGCACATTCCGTCACAGTACAACCAGCCCCACTGAGCCAGGCCAAGTCAGGCCGGGCCCCCGGAGGCCGCAGACGTCGCACTAGGACAGAAGTTTACAGCCTTACTGACCTCACGCAGACGCAGACCCTCACTTTCCCAAACACACGCTCAGCTTTACAGCTAACGTTAAGCAGTGGAAAGGTTAGTGATGACAACGAAAAATATTTCATATCATAACACAACATAACAGACATTATAGAGGGATGTAGTTTCAAGAGCACCAAACTAAATCCTGACTTCACATCAACACAGTGTTTCTGTAGCTGTGGATTGGACCTGCAGAACATCCAGGAGGAGCCGGGACCATTCTTCCTCACAGAACTGCTTCATGTGAGACGTAGTCTTAGGACGTCTGGTATCTGGACATCTCTCTTCATGTAATTCTACAGCTAGGGCCAGTTCAAAGGTGGATTCCGTGTCTGTGACGTCATCCTGTAGTAGATTTAGATTGTTGTGGGTCATGGTCCTGCTGCATCACCCAGCTTCTTCTGAGCTTCAGCTTGCAGACAGACACCTGACACTAACAGAATACTTTGATAAACTTGGGAATTCATTTTTCCCCCCCAAATCATGACGCTCTCTCTGCTGTACTTCATGCTGGTTCATGGGACCTTTTTATAACACGTGTAGTGTTGTGTGTTCTCTCCCAACACTGCACAGTGCTAAAGAGAAAAGATCTGTGGACTGATGAAACTAAGTTTGAACTGCTGGCAGAGAAGAACGCGTAGTGAGAATTGTCATTCTTAACATCTGATAACGCCCCACAGGTGAAGTCATGGGTTTCTGCACAGTGAAGTGCTTCAGGTCCAGCAGCAGGGAGGAAATAGTCCAAACTGGTCAGACTAGATAGACTGCCTGTGACTGCTACTGTGATTTACAGTTGGACCAGTTGGATGGCAGCATTTGTGAGGAAGCACCTCCTAAACCAGTGTTAAAGGTACGTTACACTCAAAGCAGTGTACAACACAGAGTTGTGTTGCATTCTTTCATATTCAAGGAAATAAACAGCATTTTTTTATGTGTGTAAAAATGGAACCAACAGACTAAAAGTAAGTTACAGCTACTGTAGAGGAAGACACTGTCATGATGTCATATGAGCTAAACAAAGAAATACAAGCAAATAGATTCACACACACACACCCCACCCCACCCCACTTCACATGTGACTCTAACAAATGGAGTTCAACAAGGCCAGTGGAGTTAATAATCGAGATGGTGTGTGCATGCAGTTTTATGGTCAATGCGGGGAACAATGTGAAAGCAACACAACATGACGAAACGCTGGGCAAAACGTGTTAGTACGGCTAATCTTTTACTTTAGGCTCTCATCTGGTGCTCTGACTGCAGCATGAAACAACTAATGCAAACTGTAAATGTCACAGCCTAAAAGGAGGGAAATTATCTCTCATACTGTTTCACTTACATACTTTTCAGACACGCACTGGAATCCCAGACTTCTACAGACATTACCCAGAGGAACACAAATGTCTGAGTCAGTTGGCCCGGACACCTCCCTACCAGCTCCCTAAACTCTGAGTAATGTCCAATGGAGTCCAAGTGTAAACAGAGCAGGTAATAGAGCAGGTGTTCCCTATCAGCTGATGGGAATAATTCACCAGGCTTCCTGTTATGTTGTATTGAGCTTCTCTCCTTCAGGAAACCAGGGTTATATATGCCACAGTGTACTCTTTGTGTCACAGTGTGCATGCTGGGGACCTTCATCCAAACATACCGACAATCTCTTTTTGTGGAAGAGCGGCTCTGGACAATGTCCAGAGCAGATTCTCCAGACACTGGTCAGAATTCGTACATGAAAATAGTTTTAGATGATTCCATAAAGAGGCTTAGAGGCTACTGGACTGTATGTGGTCGTGTTGTTCACACTCAGAGGTGGAGACAATGGTGGAAGAAAGAAGCTGTGTTCTGGTTACACTGCATTCCAGTTGGATGGAAAAACTAGTGAGTCTCTGACTCACAACAGAGCTGTTGAACACTGGTGCAAAATGATGGGTCAGAAAAACTCATCCATCATCCAATCATGGAAATCAATAAAGCAATACTTGTAACGAAGTGGATGGAATAATGAAGGATTTCCTTAGACTTCAAAATAGCCTGAAACTATCAGCTGCATGGTTGAAACTTGGACACAGAAATTTGTGAAGCGCTCCTTCTTTCTGGGACAACTGTAGCTGAGTTGATAGGACAGTTCTCTGTGAATCTCAGGATTGGTGGTCTGGTACCTAGCTCCTCCAGGCTACAAGACACTGAAACCCTGTAGTAGCAGTAGAAATTCATGGTTCCAACAGGACAATGATCCCATACAAATATCAAAGTTGGTTGTGGAACGGCCTAATCAGGATTTAGGAATGGAATCTGAAGTCCTGACCTCAAACCCTGGAAATTCTGGGTGCATATATAAATACAAATACAACAAACTGCTCCCAAAAGTCTCTGCAGTATGTGCATGTGTAAACAGTTTGTTAGATCCATGTTTCATACTATCTGTCAGCAGGTGGATACGATGTTATGCTGAGGAAACAGGTTTTTGTGGCTTCTTTCTTTGTTGCCTCAACAATATCAATTGATATCAATGACTTTTTTTATATGAGCTGCAGTAGAGTCTTTATGTAACGTGATTGAATAAAGGCTATAGCTGGTGTCCGAGGACAGAAGCGAACCACTAAGTGTGTCATGGTTAAATGTCACTTGTTCACATACAATTATGCTGATTGCCAACACGGTGTTGTCTTCCCTTTCACTCTTTGATACAGTTGTGGTGATGGAGAGCTTGTCCATCACAGCAGATACGATTAAGGTGATTGAGGCTTTTTGCCAGGGCCACACACTGAGTTGATGCAGAACTCTGACAGCTCTAACACGGCAGTCAGTCAGAAAAAAAGACCATTTCAATCACATCAGTTTTCTAAAATCTCTGTACTTTTCACAGTTTAGTTGTATAGAGCACTGCACCACCAAAATGCTTCCCCTCAGAAGACCGTGTCTGATATCTAAGAGAGTGAGAGGCACCCAGCTCAATCACCTGCTGGGGTTGATTCCAATCTCACGTGCCACTCTTTGTCCTGCTTCCCTGCAGCAGACAAGACTCAAGCAGAAGCAGCAACAGCTGTTGAAGGGGGATGTTGCATCTGGTTACCCTTAGAGAAGCATCTTGCTGTCAGCCTGGTAAGACAGACGAGAAGCACTCTGTGCCGGCCACACTGGCCTCTAGCTTTTCTGCGCGGCATACTTTACCACACAAATGTGATGGATGGGGCTCTGCTTTCTCTCACTTAGGACTGTAACTAGATTAATGTGCAGAGTGCAGTTTGGAAAGCTAGACCAAACTTACTGTTACAGTGTGGGTGAACAAAATGTGTTATCTTGTTTAGATTTCTCTTGAAACTGACATTTACCTGGTAGGATGAGTCCAACTAATCTCTTGGTTGCATAATGGAAAATGTAGAGTTCAGCAGTTTGGTACCTTGATTCATCGCTGTTTTGTCCACGTTTTTATGAGGCTTTGTTTTCCATCAGCCTTATGAGAATGAAATGTGAAATTGTTGAATCCCCTTCATAAACACAAAAACAGGAGGCAACAGCTTTTGAAGCCTAAACTCACTACAGCCACTTTCTTCTGATGAGCTTCCAGTATTTAACAGCTGCTTTTCAAGTGCAAAGGGGGCAGGTACAGGATACTAAAGGTGCGTTTCCACCAAAAACTTCCCGGACTCTAGCACTGCCAGTGAACAGCAACTGTGCAGGAGCTCAGTTTCTAATTCTGGTGATTTGGGAGCATTTAGGGGGAATTGTATTTTAAAATGATCCCATCCAAGTGTTGTTAGTTGAAACATGGCGGTGGACAACAGTCTGGGACGGTTAAAATTCACTGTAATTGAGAAAGTTATGCTTTACAAATGAGTACTGTCTAATTACTACTGTTTTCACCTCAGGTTGTAGTAATGGCCTGACAGGTATTCAGTATTAATATCAGCCCCAGGAAATCATTACACAAACACGTGCAAAAGTAATAACGTTTAATTCAAATAAAACCATGCAACAGGTCACCATCACCCTGATTAGATTCAACCCATTATAAAATAAACATCCAAAGCCGTACATTGCTTTCAGTGGGCGTTTGCTGTATGAGGGAGATGACGACTCCAAGGAGTATACACAGGTCGGCCCAGAGACTAAAAAACCCAAAAACAGAAGAAAACAAACATCACAGCTCCTCCTGCTCCACACAGGTTACAGTACAGTGGTGATCCTGAAAAGGTGCCGAGCACACAAACTATATTCTCTAAAGAAAGGAAAGCACAAGGACCAGTAGGCCGCCCTCCTCCCTCTCCAAACCCCCCCTCCCCCACTAGCTGCTAATAATCAAAGCACTACGAACCATATGGCACACAGAAGACAAGTCTGAGGACATGAGTGATGAGCCAGGAGTGCCCTGTTGATACATACGTCTCTGAATGTGTAGTAGCTGTTTATTCCCGTGTACTCTACACGTGCTCATTTAATGGAAGGCCCGTCTAAATTCACACTGGGAAATGTGCAAGCTAGGGAATTTGACACCAATTCCTCCTGAGAGACCAAGCAAAGCATTGTTTGGAGGACTTTTCTTTGTGAGGGACATCAGCTTGCAACATTTGTTGTGTGGTAAAACAACAATTAACATTTAATATGGATATTTCAGTTGGGCTTAAGTGTTTTTGTTTTGGTGAGTAGCGAGTCGATTGGAATCACTCACCACAATGCTCTAAGAGCGACATGACAGCCACCACTGACGTGAGGAATTCAGCACGCGCACAAACACACACACACTTGGTACACTCAATCAAGTCGTTTGTTACTTTACAATCTGGATGTAGAACACAAAGAAAATTTTTAAAATAAGATTAGCACAACATTTTTTGTTTTGTGATGTCTGGTCCACACATGAACTTGAATAGGTGATGGGGTGCTGGGTTGGGATGTCGGGTTCAGCTGCGCATCCCTCTCTGTCTGATGGGAAGCTCCTGAGGGAGGAAGTGGAAGTCAAGAGTCTCTGATAACATGATGGTTGTGTAGTTTGTGTGTGTGTGTGTGTGTGTGAGACACACAGGGAGGGGTAGCACCAGCAGCCTCAGTTGCCGTACACCTGGCCTTCAGGCGGCTGAGAGAGCCGGTTGTTCTCTTTCATCATCATGTGCTGTCTGAGCTCCTGCAGCACTGTCCGGATGGTGTAGGAGTTTTTCCACCTGGACAGCGAAGATACTCCCTTCAAGTCCACCTGAAGCGAGAGCAGGTGGTCTTTTTATTATGTCTCCAGTAAAACTACTGTAGTCTGATGGTAAGAATAAATATGTAGCATTCAAATATATTCAGCAATGTACAATGTTCAGTAAATTTGACTTTGTTTCATATATGGAATGTGATGGCAGTACTATGTATGATGAATACTTGCTTTTTTGCCAATGTACCAATGAGTGTGGATCAAACTGGGAAGCATGATGAAGTCTGGATACTCACCACACCATTTGAACTGTGTATGCCATTTAGGTTGATCTTGTTCACAAAGCGGACATGAGGGGGGTGTTCTGGGTATCTGGCTCCACATTCTATTTTCAGACTGTATATCCTGCCTTCATAGACAGTCTGCAGATAAATAAACGAGTGCTGTTAGGAACTGTTATATTAAGAACTCACAAATATTATTATAGATTTTTAATTAAGGGAAACAGACAGCATAGACGGTAAATGGTTTGAGCCCTTTGGTTGGATTTTGCATAGAAGATGTCACATGAGACACACGTTAAAAGTCCTCTAGTCACCCAGGCCAGTTGTTCCCAACCCTGGTCCTCAAGGCACACTCCTGCTTAATTTACAACCACCCCTACACTTACATCTTCTGATTGGCTGAACACACCTCCAGGGAATCAGCAGTGGGTAGGAGAGGGATAGTTGCAAAACAAGCAGGCCCGTGTGCCTTGAGGACCAGGGTTGGGAACCACTAAACTAGTCAGATCACATTCTGTTGAATCTGTCCTCATACCGCTATGTTAAAAAAGCAAAGTTGCTGCAAACTATCTTGCAAAAATCTAACCTAACTACTGCAGACACATGCTTCTATTACCTATTAAACCACATACCAAAGCGCTACATCATTAGAACTTTCTAGAATCATGCACCAAGTGCCACCATGGGCTGCACCGCTATCTACAAAGTTGGCTCTCAGGAAAACAAGCTTTTTCCAACTTGCAGCTTCTGTAACAGCAGAAAAATCTCCATGTTTTATAGTTAAATTCCCTATGTAAAAATGAAACAGTTGGCTCCAGTACTATGCTTAAGTACAATTATGCTGGAGTGTTTCCATTTAGCTAGTTTCCTTCTACTCTACTTTAATTCAGACTTAATTATTGTACTTTTTACTCTCCTCCGTTGATATGACTCATGAATTGCTTGAGTACTGACTTTGTGCACTTGTGGCAGGGAGAGTCACTGGCGTGCTTGTGTGTTTTACATATCTGCATGGAAAAGCTTTTTCATTGACAAAATACTTAAAAACCAGTCATTTCAGAGCGTATGAGTACTACATTATAATATGTAGGAATTCATGTGTTTTGGTGGCCCTCTTTTCATAGCATGCAAACTATTTGCTGAGAGCAACAACATAATAAATCACCTCGTCGATTTGTGGGAGGTTCACAGAAACAACCTCTATACAAGTTAAATTTAGCCCCAAATGACAGTAGCATGTGTAGTGTGTGCACCTGATAGATACGAGTTTCTATTTCACCTCAGTCCAGCTCATTCTCAACAAGCAGTTACCATAGCACCTACACTATCAGCAGCTGTTTCATCATTAGACTGAGATTCACTGTCACAACCGAAACCTCACGCAAGTAGTCCTTTTAAGAGGGTTTCCATGCCTTTGTTTCTGTGTACAGTAAGTGCAGTGTGTGCACACAGCCAAACGGAACATAGCCTGTTTACCACTCTGCTAGAATTCTCCATTTTCTCATGAGTCACCATTTTGACACAGTCAGCAAAAGTCTCTCATGAACTGTCTTTACCAACTACTGAGTAGAAGAGCAGGGCTAATAAAGAGTGGGGTGGCTCACCTTGGCAGGGCCAATGATCATTCCCGTCCAGTGGGTTAGCGTCATATCGTTGTCGTCTGCGAGGCCCCAGCTCACTGTACCATCACCACCTCCCTTCTGACCTTCCTCCAGTTCCTCCAGCAGCCGGAAGCTGCGAGGAACTACAACCCCTACACATACACATAAAAACTATTAAATTACTTTTGTCTGATGACAGACTAGGGGAGATTCACATTTTTCACATTTGCAATATCTCAGTGATCCGTAATCTGTCAATGTCAGACCTCCCTAAATGACACTGTTTGTAATGATTATTAACTGTTGGGTCATTAATGTTTGAATGTGGTATGTAGTCTTTACTCTGATGGCTGACAAACAATTTTTGATGGGTAAAGACATTTATGTAAACCCAGTGTGAGCCATGATGTCATGGTGTTTCCTTCCCTTATCTACAGCCCCACACAGTTACACAAGTGCTGTAAAAAGTGAATATAGGCCTATGTTCAAGCTGTTTTTCCCCTCAGCCTCTCAACTTTAGTCACACATAATCTATGACAACTTACTGTGAAAATAACTCAAACACTTACCACACAGTTTTATTACATATTCATAAACAATCTTTACATCAAAGTATCATGAATGTAAGTTACATCCCTTTTAGGAAAATATACCGGTCTTCAAAGTAGTTTAATCTGCATTAACTAGCTATTTCTATCATATTTACATGCCTCCAGCCTGCAGATGTCTCCGGCGTGGGATGAGTGTTGAATCATTTTCCATAGACACGGGAACAATTTGTTCAAAGCTTGAGCAAACCTCGCTTCTCTGCTATCGCACATGCTGTGACATTGTAAAGAAACTTAAACTACATCCGACTCGATTATCAATCAATAATTGGGATTAATGATTTATACACAGTTCCACTATCAAAATAAGCCATAGTCCGAGGCTTGCTTTAAAGCATTAGGGTTAAACAGGGACAGTTTGGGTTACTTTGACCAGCCTAGCATTGACTAGTTGAAAAAAAAATAGCTTTCGGCTAGCTAGCTTTAGGCTGAAACACTACGTTACGTTGCTAACTACGTAATGTCAAGGAGTTCCCTACTTTCCTATACTGCAATTATGTACAGGTTTCCCTTTGAATCTCTACAAACACTGCGTTTGTATATTGTTGAAGTCCCCGTTGTGTTAAACACCGTATGTTCAGGTGTTTGAAGGGAAAACGTTACTTCTGAGCATTTTTTCCGGAATGCCATGACTTTTTATGAACAGGACTGTGCTGTCAGACAGCTAACGTTATCTGACTAAGCAAACAGCTTGTCTAGTTATCAATAAACCGAGACACGGGCGGCACCGCCCTGCGAACACAATAATCCACAAACACGCCACATAAATGTGAACTCTCGTAAACTAGCCTTTTCTCTCACCGGCACACTAACACGGACACAGACGAGTGTTGCTTAAAAACTGTGGGTTAGCTTAACTAGCTAACTAACCAATGAGCTAGCTAGCAGCATTTTCTTTGGCACTGTGTGATGTTACAGTCAAACCTACGCTGTACCTGAACTGCTAGAAACTATCAACTATTACCTAGCTAATAGTGTTTGTTGTAAATTATCCCTCGCACCAATATCAACGAAAACATCATGTCTAAACTGTCGGTAAATTCAGCTTACCTGATCCGGCGGCAACCGCCATCTTTGTCTCTACTTTACGGAAGCGCTTTCTCCTCCTTCTTCTTCTTCTTCTTCTTCTTTGGGGTTTAACGGCAGCTCGCATCCGTTCCGTTGCATTACTGCCCTCTTCTGGATTACTGCTCCATCAACTTAGTACCCTTAAAGTCTTGTAAATACTCCAACTGATTTTAGAAACATAAATATCTTTTCCCTCCCTTTGTCTGAATTTAAATGACTTAATACATCTTTGAACGTTGGCTGCCCAGATCTCTGCAATTGCATAAATAGGGCTCTCCTTTCATGGTGATACTTTCCACAGTCCATCATCACATGTTCTACCGTTTCTTTAGTGGTGCAC
>JAUYWH010000022.1:1806487-1818855 GCA_034779795.1 Ctenopoma multispine | reverse complement strand
TCTTCAGCCCACCCTAATGCCAGTAATATTGCACACAGTTCCACTGAATATACACTCAAATAGTCTGAGGTTTGTTTTCCAATTTCAATATCATATCTTGGAATGACAACTGCTGCCCCTGTTGCTTTCTCCTCCTCCTTCTTCTTCTCCTAATGCTGCTGCTGCTTCTTCTTATTTATGTTCGGCGGCGGTTGGCAAACAAACAAACGGTGCATTACCGGGATCCAGTGTAAAGTAAGTAAAAAATAACACACAAATAAACATATAGTCTCCCAATCAAGGTTATTCAAGTATATTAAAACAAAAGAAACTAGGCCAGCTTGAGATTACTGCTGCCAAATGTATCAATTGTTAAAATACTTTTTCCACCATCACTGTATTTCAAATGATGTCTTCAAAAAAGTCATGAAAGACTGTGACTGTTTGTGTTTAATCAGCTTAAAATATATTTGTTATATATCTTAAAATATCATATTTTATGATAAGTAGGCAGATAAGTTAAGAAAGTGAAAACAGTTTGTCTCGTAACTGTATCTATCAGAATGGACTAGAACTTGTGTAATATGTGTAAAAGTGTGATTGGTCATAATGATCAACATGTACACACAAACACACATCATCAAGAAAAATAAAGCTATGTTTCAAAATGTTATCTCTGCCATAATGTCTGCTTCTGAATACTGACCAAACATTTCAAACATTACAAGAAATCCCGCTGGTTAAATACCATCACTGATAGTCAAATCTTCTTATTTGTCATCATCATCTTCTTCTTTTTCTTCTTCTTCTCCTCTACTTCTACTACTACAATACTCACAATTCCCTGTTTCTAGTACTATTCAACCATGTATGTCCAAACCTCGTCCTTGATATAATGTCCTCTTCCTTCCTCCTTCTGTTGCTTCCCCTCATTTATCCCACCCTTCTTTGTATGTTTCCAAAGTACTGACCTTTTTGCTGCTATCCCACTCCCCCTGCCACTTCCTTTTCATTTTGATTAGACTTTTAATTTCTGTTTCGCTATAGTTTACCGTCAGCCTTGCATTCACTTGTTTTATTGCATCTTTTGCATATTTGTGAGTCAGCTCATTCCCTTCAGCCCCTATGTGTGGGAACCTAAAGAAAGTGAATAACAAGTCCTAATCGCTTACATCTGTGAACTATATCAAATATTATATCTTGTCTCAAGTCTGATTGGACATTTTTAATACTAATCATTGGGCTATATGATCAGAACAAATTAACACTCTTCTAGGTTTAGCTTCCTTTACCCACTCCAATGCTGTAAAATATCTAACAGTTCTCCTATGTACCCTAATAAATTATCACGTTTTATTAATAATTTTAATTTAATAAATTCAATGCCTACTTTCCCACTGTCTGTCATAGATGCATCTATATAGATCTTAATATGTTCTAAATAATTTCTCTCTCTCTCTCTCTCTTTATATATATATATATATGTTAAAACTAAGCTCTTCTCAACTCCAAAGGCGTTTCACTCATTTCCACCTGTAAGTTTCTTACTGAAGATGTTTTAATAGCCCACAGCACAATCTTAGAGCCGAACACTGAATGGTATCCAGTCAGTGCCAGTGTTTTTTTCTTCTGTCATCTGTATTACCATCTGTTTATGTGTTATGGCTCCACCTTGTGGCAATAAAAAAAATCGATTTCCAGTATTATGAAAATGTAACTGTAGGAATAGTAGAAAAGTGATGTCATCAAAGTATTTTATTTCCATACACCTGTATGATGGTGGTGTGAACCCATTTTGCTTCACAGAAATATGTCTGGTAACCCATACTTACAAAACAGCTTCAGGGACGTTGGTTGGTTCACCTGGGGAAACTGTCTGCTTCTGGTCCTTCTACAGCAGAGGTGTCAAACTCAATTTCATCGCGGGCCACATAACCATTACGGTTGATGTCAAAGGGCCACTTGTGACTATATGCAGTGGCTGACGCGTCTGTATGAGCAAAGTAGGAAATTGCACAGAGCAGCACTTTGGGGGGCAGAAATCTTATGCATCCCGGGTGCTCACGTGTGAGCCGATCTTTTAAAAAAATAATGAACCAGTAAATCTTCGTGTCGATCTCTGATGAGGACCGTGCGTCACAGACTGTGCGCGCTGCGGCGCCAGAGCTGTGAGAGCGCACAGACACTGGACAGAGCGCAGATCGGCTTTATTTAACGAGGATCCGTCGCACTGTATCCTGCTCTAGTTTTGCTCAGGTGCAGTAAACACAAATTTCACATATCACGCTGTAACTTCTAAAGACGTTTACCTGTGGAGAAGACCTGTGGTTAATTGTTCATGACGCCTGGTGCTTACAGTCAAATACTCTGGCAACTTGTGAGCTGCACGCACGGCTGTTAACATGTGATGACCGTGATGAAGCTTCACGAAGAGTTCAGTGAACAATCAGCATGTTTTAGGTCCAGTTTAACACTGAGAGGAGAACATTTGTTTTTTCTTTTAGTTTAAAGACAAACAGTGACACGTCATGACAGTTATTGACAGGCTTGATGTGTATTGTTGAGGACAGAGATTACGCGCTTGTCCCTCTCCCACCCCCAGCTCTCATCAACCATGACTGAGGATACAGAAATAACTGCGGCATATTTAAACATATTTTAAATATATAAAGAGGGATTTTGTGTTACAATGTTAATGTGTTTATACGGTACATTGGAAATAGAGTGACAGTCCGAAAGTACCATTTACAATAACAGTAAAATAATTTATAAGCTCTCACGGGCCACATGAAATGTGGCGGCGGGCCGGATTTGGCCCGCGGGCCTTGAGTTTGACATATATGTTCTACAGCATTTGTATAAGATTACTGCTGCTTTCAGTGAAACACTGAAGGTGGGATATTTGCAACTTCCCACTTTAAACAAAAGGTGGGATAGAGCTCTCACTGGGTGACTCAGACCAAATTCATGCACTTTATCAAGCAGCTAATGATGTGTCAGCATCAGCTTATTTTTTTTACTGATGTATAAAATAACCACCATCAGACATGTTGATATTTTGGCTTGTGGAACATGGAATGGTTTGAAGTTGAACTCGGAATGCCTAATAAAATAATTTCCGACTGGTATCTGATTTGAATCAAAGGGTCAGACGTCTTTCAGTCAGCCACACAGCATTACACTTCTTCTGCCTTAACCACTCTTTGGTAGAAATATTTGTTTGAGGATCATTATATTGCTGCATGCTCAACTTCCCGTTGAGTAGTTCACAGATGGATACCTTGACATTATCTTGTCTGGCTTGTACAACTCAACATTCATAGCCATAGCCATCAATAATGACAACCCATCCTGGTCCAGGGGCAGCAAAACAGGTCCAGATCTTGACACTGCCACCACCATGTGACAACTAATATACAGCTCTGATTTCATTGTCAAACATAAAGCTTCTCGCATGAGCAAAATTCATCATCTTCATCCGTCCACAGAACATTCTTCCTGTAGTCTCCTGGTTTATCCTCATGGTTTGTCAGTGTTCTGCTAATGGTGGTGCTTCATTAACCCGGAGGCAATTTTTCAACAATGTCTTTAAATTTAAAATATAGCAAAGAACAGTAGTTAGCAATAATACAGCTGAAGGTTAAATGATACACAAAGTATTACTTAAAATGCAATCCTGGTCCATCTGATGACCCTGCGTACGCGGTGACAGTATCTTTAGCTACACTGTTCAAGGAAAAGCCACACAGCGGCGCTATTGGACTGGGAACCTCACAAAAAATGCACTATTTGTTTCTGAACCTGCATCCAGTTTCATTAGGGTTTTGGGGACATCCTGCTGAACAAACAAACAGATAAACGGGATCAGTCTCTAATAATCAGCAGATATCTGGAATCTATTAGTAGATTTCAATTAAATTTGCTGGAACAGTTAAACCAGACGCTGATTGAGTTTTTTTTTCTTCTTTATCCATTATGAGACAAAAGCACACAAAAAGCATTAAGAGAGGTAGCATTAAGCATAAAGCATAAGTTTTGCCTGTTTTACATTATGAAAAAATATCAACCTCCCTGTTGGAATTTCATGATTATTAGATTAACCACTGGTCACTTCTCACTGGTACGTTGTCTGCAGCTGTTGATGGTTTGACTGATGTTCTTTGATGAAGGACAATGGTTCAGTTTGGGCCATTTGGTTCACGAAGCTGTGGCAACCACAACCCCCTTCAGTCACATTTTAAATAAGGGATATGTGGACAGAGGAGAAGATTCTATTTAATAAAGTGATTAAGTGATTGTTCCCTTTTTTCTCTCCTCTTACCATCTCAGTTTTTTCACAGTAATTTGATGGGTAACAAGTGGACGCTGCTGCCTGTTTGCTGATCAGGGGGGTGACTGTGTCAGTGACATCACATGTACTGTATATTATCTGCAAATGTCGAGAAACGCATAAACTCAGCTTTGCATAATTAAACTAAACTTCATTCATCAACTGGCTGTACCCACTTTATGTACTGTAGTGATACCTGCACAATAAGCAAAGTAAAGTTTTAAATGTGTGTTTTCAGGCGGATTGGAGTAGAGAGGGAAACCCCTGTCACAGCCTTTGGGTTTATGATAATGAACATGCTAGAAGTGGGGGGCAGGCAGGCAGAGGGTGGGAGTGCCCTCTGACCCACTCTTAAACCCACACCTCCCCCAGCCTTCCACCCCCCCCTCTCAACCAGCCAGCCTCCCCAACCTCTGTTGCGCCCTCCATCCCCCACTCCAGCCAGTTCCCCTCCAAAGACAAGTTGGTTCCCAGCTCCCTCTCTCTCTCACTGTGTGTGTGTGAACTTTAGGGATGAATGGCTCAGTGTTTTTCACAGCAACATGAATGCTGTATGGTGCTGCTCACAGACAGGCAGGCTCATTCACACTCTTGCTTTTCCACGTTTCCAACTCGCTTCTGTGTCACCCTGCAAAACAATCCAGGCCTGTGCTCTGAAGCGCACCACCCCACATACTCAACTTACAGCCAGTTTCAGTTCTGCACGTAGTGGCATGAAGTTCTGTCATGGTCTAATTTGTTGCCACTCTTCTGGATTAATAGCTCACTTGTGTGTTGTCTGTGCACTGTTGTTATTCCTCTCCTCAGCGCGTCCAGTACTGTGTGGTTCTTTTCCTTATAACTACTAACTCTATAACTGAGTGTTCAGATGCAGGTAAACAGCAGGTACTTTATTTACTTTGATTTAGGTGTGTTTAAGGAACTAAGAATTTAGAGCTCAGCTAAACAAACCATGTCTCAATAATGTTTTACTTGATCTTGATCTTTATATATATATCTTTGTTACCTATCTTTAAACATGCACATACATGAAAAATCCATACATCTCACAATATCATTGTGTATCTATCTTTTACTGTTCCAGTACATTTTTTTGTGATAATATACTGCACCTGATGCTTGTGAATCCAAGGGCGGAGGCAGATTTTAAGGAGTGCCAAGGTGGGTGAGGCTGGGTGATTTTCCAAAGTGAGTGTAGCTTCTACTATGTGGCTTCAGTCCTCGCTACAGGAGGATAAGGCCTAACTAGAGCTGGTCTACTGGTGGCCAGCAGGGGTCTGCCATTCATCAGTTTCTGTAGTGGCAATGCTGCCTTCACAAGCTGCGGGAAATGTTCTCCAGCGCACACTAACGCCACACTGGCAGCCTAACGTGACATAACATCCTTTCAGCAAATGCATATATTTCCTGAATTTAACAGTGTGAAACTCTCATTAAGACAATCACAGAAATCTGTGAACTGTTTGTCTTACTCTGGAGCGCGGTTTTAGAAAATACGAAGGGCCCGTAAAAGCAGCACGATCCATCCCGCTTTGCCACCCCCCTCCCCACCTCCCCACCTCCAGCCTGCGGAGAGCCGGGCTCCGAGCGCCGCACCGAGCCGTTCTTCCCACCGCTACCTACCGGCTACATGTGGGGGAGAAGCGTGCGGAGTGAAACCAAACTACACCTTACTCTTCGTTACAGGGAGTACGGGCACTGATTTCACGTGTGGAGTGGAGGACGGCGGGGGTCTGAGAGGACGTCTCCGTGTGTGGACGGAACCGCAGCGGAGTTTGTAATCTCGCCACATAACGTAACGCGACTTGTGGAGATAACGTTAATGTTGTCGGAGAAAAGTAACTGTGGCCAAGTTGGATCCTAAATGAAAGCAGGTGGAAACTTGTTTCCCTCGCTGTAGAGGAGTAGAGCCGAGGTTGGAGCAAGTGGCCGAAGAGTTGTAGGCTAACACCGGGTAAGGTGAGTGTTCGTCCGCCCCCGCTCCACACACTCCGGCTCCTTCTTCATCACACTTCCAGTTACAACTGCGTATGTTTCCCACTTGTTTTCCTGTGAACCACAGAAACGGTGCTGGAAAAACTTTCTACTACAAACGTTATTCACAGTGTAACTCACGACTACCTGGAACCTGTTTTTTTCAGTCAGGCATCTGCTTAATTTAATAGAAGTAGTTTTAGCAGTTTAGCAGCAGGTTAATTAAGTAGCCACATTAGCTAAGTTAACGTTAGCTCACCCAGAGCTGGTGGTTAACGTTAGCCTAAGTCCTCAGAAACAAACACAGATTTACATCAGAGCAGCACTAAGCGCCATTTCATCCACGGTGCTTCATTAACATGTCAGCCACGTCTCAGAGCTGACTTTGAATGAAGTTGTGTTGTTGTCCGTAAACCGTGTGGAGAGCAGAGAAAAGCCTGCTGTGCACGTCGCAGCACAGAAAACCAGTTCTGAATAACACATCCAACATCTACGCTGAGCTGAGCACCGGGTTTCAGGCACTAGTCATCACAAGTCATGCTGTGATTGATTGCGACACTTTCTAAGGTCAAAGGTCAGGTGCAGGTTTTCATGCTGTGTTCTTACCACAGTAACTGGTTCACTGTTTTATTAATACACATTAGGCGACAATTGTCGCTGGCTGACAGTCCAGCAGAAGGGCTGCCAGTGAAAGTGTGTGGATCTTTGTGTTTCTGTGTCCCCGGGTTGATGGTCTCTTCTCACACTGTAGTGCCTTCTTCACCCAGGGCCATCTGTTTCTATTGCCTCTTAACATAATTGATGGCTTAGTATAAGTCAGGAAATGAGGTGGAATATCCCCTCCCGATGATGATGATGATTGCTCATTTATGTTGGATTGTTTGTAACATTGGGAAAACAAAACTGATGTGCTCTGACTTTATGCCGAATGGGTTTTGAATCTACTCACACGATGGTCTGTAAAAATCACATCATAAGACTAAAACCAACAGATTGTGATGATAGTGTCATTTTTGCTGCACTGCATCTTTGGAACATTTACAACATGGTTAATTTTGTACACATGGACACAGTTTTTAAATCATTTGTAAAATAAAGATTATAATGAGTTAGAGATGAAGACATAGGGATGATGATGCCTCATTGATGCACATGGTGACTTCTGACTTTTTATGTGTGTCACAGTGCTAGGTACAGTTACTGACTGCAGTAATGAATTGAATGGCACTGTCGTATGCATAGTTCAGTGGTTTAATAGGAGTAGTAGTAGAAGCCCAGGCATGCAGGATGTCGCCATAATCCAGTGTAGAAGAACGTTTTTCTGTTTCAGAGGAAGAACAGTTTCTCTATAAGAAGGCAGTTTTTAGATATTCTTTAAATAAGTTTTGTAGAACATTCTGTGGTCTAACCAGATTCACAGTCCTGGGTTTTATCTTATTCATTTTTGTTCATAGCACACTTGCACTCACATGAAATGCTCACATTACTGTCCTTTTCAAGCTCAGAACAATTACAGTTCTTCGAGTCACCAAAAGCGGGCTTGTGTAAACCAGGAAGCAAACCATCAACCCTGGGGTTTGTAGACCACTGTCCTACCAACTGGACCACGGTCGCTCCAGAGGGGGATTAACATGCTCTTTAGAGAACGGGACAACTGGAAAAGAAAAGGATAAACTTACCAGTGTAGCAGTAATAAGGTTATCATGATAAGATTATGGTGTCTGTGAGTTAAATGGATTGGGATATGAGTCATAGGTGGAGCAGCTGAATTATACTTGAATGACTCTGAGTCTGAGCCCCATTATTTTCAGTGAGAGGGTGGATTACTTCACGGTGGCATGAACTGCCTCAGACAGACCGACAGGCATTTTGTGGGTGAACAGGAACATATTTGATGTTTTCAGAAAGCAGCATTTGCTCCCATTCAGGTTTTGGTGAGGTCCATCAGCTTTCCATAGTTTCACTATACAGTTACACTTACACTCACATATTCAGTGTATGAAATCTGAAAATTACATTTAAGCCTGTGAGATCTAGGTGGAACACGTTTTCATTGCCCCTTAGTTCTACTAATAAACAGTCACTAGTAGTCAGCATGTTCTTGTACTTGAATCTGAATAACGTTAGACAGCTAAACTCAGAGCTGTCAGGACTTGTAAAAGACTTTTGACCTTGTGTATAAATGCAGTCATTGTGATCGTCTGACCTGTAAAAGCCTTGACCTGCTGTGACGTGAAAGGACTATTTGTCAGCTCAGTTGTTTCAGTTAAGGAAACCTGCTGAAACTTTTCAAGGAAAGTGATAAAGTAAAGAAGAAGTTTAGGGCCAGTTGCTTATTGCCCCTCTGTCTTATTTAGGGCAAAGCTGGTCTGTGTATGCGCATCGGTGCAGATAAAGAGGACCCTGTTGTCCCACAGAGAGCAGAGGAGAATTGTAAACACACAATCATGTAGTCACAGAAATGACATGGTGTCCAGTAAATACGGTAAATAACATTAAGGCTGTTAGTTAGTCTAATAAAAGGACAATGCATAGGAAAGATAACCTGAAATGACTTTGTTGTGATCTGACGCTCTTCTCTCAATCAGTGGAAAATATGATTAACACTCACACATGGGGAAAAATACCGTTGAATACCGTGAAACCCTCATAATATTGGTCATACCGCCCAGCTCTAGCACAAACTCGTAGAAATGTTAACTAATTTGTTGCTTTTGTGAATGAGTCCCCTCTTTTACCCCTAAACCCACACTGTCATATGGTGCTTATGCAAATATAAAAACTATTTAGCTGAGTGCAGGATTCAGATTGGTATTAGCAGAAACCTGCAAAAAACTGCAGAGTGTAGACCGCTCCTGTTTTCTGAATCTGACAGCTGGAGGGACCGCGGGGAGCACGCAGTGACAACTCATCACCACCTCACATTCACACAAAGCAAAGGGAACGCCCCAGTGAACTGTCTTTCTTACCATCAGCTGGGACATTTATGCCATCATTCTGGTAATGAACAGGTGGGGACGCTTCAAGGACAGACCGACAGTTTGATAGACTGTGTGTGGTTAGTGATGACACTCAATCATGAGCTTTGTGTTGATTAAGCATCTGTTAGTTGTACAGTCAGGACCGAGCTATACCTGATATGTGCCAAGTCATATACGATGTAGAGACTAGTAAGGTTAGTAGGTCATGCTCAAACTGCAGCAGTTAGTGAGATGTGTTTTTAGTCTTCTAAATGGCCACGCTGGAAGCTGAGGTGACGACCGGTACTAATTAATGAATTAATAAAATGCACAGTTGGTGTAATTATAACAGCATCACATGCATTTTAATACACAAACATTTCCCCCCATAATCACACTGCAAGCTCATTAAGCCCTAAGCTTACCCTCTACACTCTTCTCAAACTTCTCAAACTATTCTTCTTATTCACGATGGAGCAGCCTTTGAAAACAAATCCTCTCCGATGTGGAGAGGATTTGTTTTCCAGATAACACCACTGTGCAAAGGCAGTGTTTAGGGTAGCGGTCGCTGTTTGACAGGGTGGACCTTTGTTGTTTCTGACTAGTTGTGCCACCACGGTATCAACAAATATCTTACATGTAGGTGAAGTTTTTCATTGTGAAGGGATTAGATGGTGATTTTGAAAACTTTTACAGACAGAAAACATTGTGATGTACACACCCCAGCTTTCATACCTCTGAATGAATCATTATGGATCACTAACACACCGATGAAGTCAGCTGACAGGAAATCTGCTGTATATTTTCTATATTGCCTGCAACCAGTGTTTTATCTCGCCTGTCGAAGAGGACAATTATCCCTAAAGGGGATCACAGTTACTTGCAAGGCATGAGAATGTTCAGCTTGCCCAGCGGGGGTCTAGGTCTGCTCTTCTCTCATGGCCAGATTAAATACTCAATTTAATTATGTCACTGAGCATTAAGTCAGTAAACTTATCAGAGTGGTCTGGCTGTTTAATGGGGCCTTGTGAGCCAACAGATGCACCGAGATTAGGGACAATATGCTGGCAGTGCAAACCCTGAGCAAAGGGATAATAGATGGGCATGGAATCTGATACTCCTCCTGCTACATACCACCATCTCCACCACGCTTTAGGACACCTCAAGATAGCAGATATTAAATATAGTCTCATCTGAGAACACTAAAATATGTAGATGTCAAAGATGAGAAGTTCAATGCTCTGTATATAAGTAGATATTATACTTTACTTTTGTTTGGCAGGAAAATTCCCTGATGTATATTTGAAAATATGAAGTTAAAAGACAATTCAGAGGGGGGCAGTTTTGTTTCCTTGCATTAGCACAGGCCTCTGTGAGGAGTGTTGCTGTGCCCAGGAACTCTTGATTGGGTGTGCTTTCCAGTTACTGGGTGTCACATTTGGATTTGCACAAAATTCTTGCAAATTGCTTACACTGAACATTTCAAGTCTTGCCCTGAGCAAGACAACTTGAAACTCCTGTTTTCGTGCTCCATTATACGAATAAACCAAGCCTTGATTTATTTATTAATTTATTTGTGAGCTGAGGATGTTTTGTTTGTTACAAAGAACTGTGATAACACTCCTCGGAAATCAGATATGCAAATGTAGCTGTAAATACATGCAGTGCTACTGCAGTGTTTCCCCAACGGCACCTACCGCCCCCCCCAAGACATTCAAGTTAATTGTATTTAATTCGATTTTCTGTACAGCACCAGATCACATTATAAGTCTTTTCAGGTTCCTTTTCCTATAGAACAGGTCTGTACATTATTCTTTTATTAAACAAAGCCTGTATGTAGAATTCATTCTTGTGGGTTTGGAGACGTCGCGTAAATATTTCCATATAAACATTTTCACAGTGAGAACTTCTGTGTGCATTTCTACAGGTGTCCACAGGGTTAACTTCAATAATTATCCATGATCAGTCAGAGTGTGACAGTAAATAATTTTTCCACACGCTGTCCTTGTGTGCTGCATCAGGAATGTCTGCATATTTAAAATACGCAGTAGACCGCTGCTAAACTACAATCAATCATCTACAATCATAACAAAGATAAATAGCGAAAGTACGGTGGCCGAGGTGTTTCAATCCAGAAAGTGAATGAAGGTTATGACGTGCATCAACGTTGGGGGAACGGAACAGTGAATCTCGTGAATGGTTGGACCCGCGTTGACCCCCCACCCCCTCTCTCTGTAAACCTAGGGGAAACACAGTACTGAATGTAAAATAGTCTTAAGAAAAGTGTGAATTATTAACTCATCGTGGTACGCTTCATGCTTCCACTGCATGCAACCAATGGTTTGTATTTGCACTCCTCAATTGTTCCCTCGTGAATGAAGCTGGTTTGTTTGCCTAAGGTCGTTGTTGTAGCAGGAGTACACATGACGTGTTAGTTTAACCAAGCTCAGTCTGCCTCCTGAGCTTCACTGTCATGTACATACATGCTTGAGGGGATTTCCATATCAAACATTTAAGTATTGCTTCTGGTGTGTGAGGACAACATACACTGATACTGCCTGATATCTAGTCTGTACCTGATTTTCACAAACACAGAAAAGGATTGAAACCTGGGAGAGAAATCAGTGATCTAGTATTTAAAGGTCATGGGTCCTGCATAAAAAATGTTATGGGTTGAATGTAGTTCAAAAATGGATGGAGAAGCCTGCCGTACAAACTGTCAGTTGCTTCACGGCCGTGCACATTCTGAAAGTGTAATTTGGGCTTTAGGTGATTGACAGCTGGAGCACCTTCAAAACTTGGCTGGACTTAAAACTCTCCTGATTGATGCATCCGGAAAATATGTTTGTTTTTTTATTAAAAAGTCATTCCATCACTGACCTAAAAAAATCATGCATCAGTTCATCCTTAAATCCATCAAAGGCATATGCTTATCATATGCCTTTTATTTACAGTGGTGTCTGTGTAGCCACTCTACCTTAAAGGCGTGATTGATGGAGCGCTGCTGAGATAATCGTCTTTATAGCAGGTTCCCTCCTATGTAGGGATGGGAATTAATAGGATTTTTACGATTCCGATTCCATTTTCGATTCTGTTTAACAATTCGATTCTTTATCGATTCTCCT
>JAUYWH010000022.1:1779164-1796893 GCA_034779795.1 Ctenopoma multispine | reverse complement strand
TCCCAGAGGTGTTTAGCTCTTGTTGGCCCCTTTGCCTTCACTCTGCGGTCCAGCTCACCCCAAAACACATTGAATGACCAAAACTTTTGGCCCTTACTGTACATTTTATAACTGCCAACATCTGAGCCAGCCAGACTCTGTCTCTCTCGTCATGATCATCTAAATGCACAGTAACAGCAGGTTTTGCAATAAGGCAAATCGCGCTAACATAATATGAAACGTTAGTTGTTTAGTTACCTGCCGTATTAACAGGAGAGGACGTGCAAACGTTACCGCTGCTGCTGGGTTGAGATTCCCTAGTCCGGAGTGGATCAAAAACGCGACATTATCGCGTGCTTTGTGAGCAAATGCTTTTGCATATTCGTAGTGTTTCTTCACTTTGATGAAATATCCACTTTGCAAGTATTACAAGCTGCCCTGTTGTCGTCCTTTCTCATAAAGTATAACCAAACTTTTGAGCGTTTGTGCCGCTTAGGCGCCATGTTTCCTGCTGGGTAAATGAGGCTACGCAACGTGCGTGATGACGTCATTCGAGGCGACGGGAATCGATAGGGCAATCGTTTGCAAAAATGTCAAACAATTCCAAGGAATTGAAACAGTGGGAACTGGTTCTCAACAAGAACCGGGTTTCGATGCCCATCCCTAGTGAGGATAGAGCCAGAGGGAGTGTGACCCTTCCCATTCATGTTACTTTAACCTAGTATGTAGACTATATTTGAATCATTCACATTAATTCATGTTTAGTCTGCACTGTTCAGAGACTCCACTCAGCAAGTGTAGTCCTGATAATTATTCAAAACGGACTCACACAGTACCAGATGCAGTTGAAGTTTTAGTTTGAGCTGTCTGCACATTTTCTGTTCGCATCCTGTCCAGACATGTTCTTTTTTATCTCTCATGCTGTTTGAAGTGATTTTGAAAGTTGAAACCTACAGCATAAACATAAATCTCAGTTTTATTAGTAATACCTGCTCACCAAAACCAAACATCAGTCAGTGGGAGTAGGGAGATTTGAACGGCAGGTCATACGATGTGATGTGTGAAAGTGAAACCTGGTCTCTGTAATCTGGGTAGAGAACTAAGTTAAAGGTGATCTCCCCATGTAGATTAATGCTTGGAGAATGCTGAATACTCTACCATGTATATGCAAAACTGTGTTTCCAAGCTTATTACCAGTGAGCGTGGCTGGATGAAGACTCCACTTCCTTTCAGAACAACAGTAGCCCAAAGGAACAAGGCTGGACTTGCTACAAGTCACTGCCTGTCCTTCTGAACTTCTATCGTCAGGTTTCCTACAGATCCTCTGACAGAGGTTGAGAGGATCTGCTAGGAATAATAGGATAAACTGCACAAATCCAGCTTATATAGCGTGTAAAGCTTGTAGAGACTTAACCGGGAAGACTGGAGGCGTCTTTTTGGCAACACTGAATTATAGCATTTTGTAAATGATACATTTCAACTTTTTAAATAATGATATACGTTTTGCAGATACTGGAGCAGACTACGTTGGGTGAGAGGTGGGGAAATACACTTTGGTCAGGTCTCTGGTTTATTACAAAGCTGATGTGGTTTACAGTCAGTAGTTAGCCTAACACAAGATGCATGTGTTTGGGCAGTGGGATGAAACTACAGTGCAAGGAATCCCACGCAGAAATGGGGAGAACATGTCAACTTCACACGAAGGCAACACAGCAAACACAATTCTATCCAAATTTAATTCAAATCTGTGTCCTCATCAGTCTCTGTCTTTGTAGATCTGTTGTTTCAAAATAAGTGAACTGACCCCATGGGCCTTTTGTCTATGTTTTCTTGTTTTAAATTGGTGTGTGATGTTTGCTTTGACTCTTGACATCGTTTTTGCTTGGTACCGTCTTGACTCCCTTTTTGGTTTTATTTTGATATCACCTCTGTTTAGTTTCCAAGTGAGTTGAGGTGACGTGAAAACACTGCAGACTACTGACTGGTCAGAGTGTTGCTATCATAGCATGTTGTCGTCTTCTCTGACTCTGAAATATTTCCCCAACTCTCCAGATTTTTCAGCACTGTCGTCTTGCTGCTTTCAGACTCCTGAAACAAAATTTCTTGTCTCCTTGACAAATGGCTACAAACCGAGAAACGACATTCCTTTAGTATCCTCCATTATTCCTGTTTGTGTGTCGCTAGCTTCACATAATGTCACCTTGTTAACTTATAAAAATTTACAAAATATAAGTGTTTGATCTCCTGAGTGAGATTAAGGTACATTGAAAAGAACTATGTTGCATATTTATACGACAATTAACCATCATATCCAGTGAATATGTAGAATCTAGAATAGAAAATACATCTGCAGCCTGTCATGCAGTGAAAAACTAATCTACAATACTGGAATGAAAGCATGAAGCAGTGAGGATGAAGGGACAATGGTACTGAGATTTAAAAAAGCATTTGTAATTAAAGTAGGCAGATGATATGATGACCCCTGTGTGGTTCCCCCTACTGACTTAAATCCAGTTACGACTAACACGAGCTTGGGGAACTGGCACTGCACACCATGTGTTGTTGTCAGATTATAATGACGAGTTTATCCCGTTTAGCATGCCAGTAGAAAACATGGTACTGCAAATGAAAGAACTGGCCATAGAGATAGCACACAGCTTGTCATGTTCAGTGTGAGAACACAATTAGAGTTAATGACAGAGCCACGACTGAAAAGCATTCATCCTGTATCTCATTAAGGCTTAGTGAAAGATGCCCGCTCTCTCATTAGTTCACTGTTAAGTTAAAAGATTAATCTGTGTGTTTACACTGCTGTGGAGTACTTCTGGGGAAGATTTCTGCTGTTTACCTCTGGCTGTCAGGAATTCAGCCACAACAACAGTTTGACACAAAGGCTGCCTTCTCTGCATTTTTTCTGGTGGGATTTGTTGGAATAACCTCTGTTCATTCTGAGGTGGAAAGGCCAGTTGTGGGTTGAGGAATGAAGCAGGATGGCATGCAGGATGTGCCAGCGAGCCTGGGAGAGGGTAGGGCAAGAGTTGTATTTAGACCCTGTATATATATTTTCCAAAGAACAGACAGGGGAAAAAGCAGAATTTTCTGGTATTTAATTACAGAGCAACCGTGGCCAAAGGCACGCTGTCCGTGGTAGTTTTAAGACGGACAGCTTAACAACCTTAGGGATGGTGGCACTGTTGGTTTTGGTGACTCTGTGTCATTTCCTCATGTGAAGAGCTGGGCTTTTTTGATGTGTTTTGGGTACGTAAATATTGCAGCTGCCCCGAACAGAAAAAATTAAGAAGCCAGCAAAAGTCATTAGGGTGCTAAAATTCACTGCTCTCACCACTGCCAAGGCAAGGGCGAGAGCTCACAATAATTTTAGAACTTTAAAAAGCCCGGAAATAGCCTCTTTTTGAAGTCTCATGGGTTTTCTCACGAGAAACCTTTTGGTGACGGGTTAGGTCACCTCCCAGCTTCCACTTCACTGTGGCAGTGATTTGAGTTTTGATTCCCATGTTAATCTGACCTGATCTGGTCCCTCCTGATGCTGTCAAATGGACTCCTGGATGTGATGCCCCTCTCTACAGGGTTTGACAGGGGCTCTGCCCACTGTTTTTGATTGGCCACTCTCTGGTTTCACAAAAGTGAGTCACTGTACGTTTCCTAACTAAATCTAAATCTGGCACATTCCCTTTTCTTGACCACAGAGAGAGCCATTAAGGCTTAAATGTATCCACATTCCCCTTTAACATGAGAGAGTGAGACTCTTCTGTTGTGGCAGTGCTCCCACATACGTTTTTATGCTTCTACACAAGTCTCTTAAAGCCCTAAAGCACTAATATTGTCAAAGTAAAGGTGTTTCAGATTGTCCGATAGCTCACCTGCAGGCTGTTTGCTTAATCTGATGCGTGATATAGGTCAACTTAAATCCTTGAATAGGAAACTTACTGAGGGGAACAAACATTAGAGCAAACACCACAATCCTTCCTGTCATGTCAATCCAATCAGCCTCTTTGCACAACTTCTAACCTGTGTTCATGCAGCTCAGCTCCAGGCTTCACCCTCACAGTCTGGGTCAAAGATGCATAGGAGCAATGTATTAATGAGTTAGTGTCTTGTATCAGAGCCAGCTTCTCACTGGAGGGAATCTCCACACAAAACAATACTCAACACATCCTGGCTACAGGGCAGGTTTAGGGTTTGCAGGATCAGCTGGTGCAGGGCTACTAAGCTTAAAACCAGTACAAATGAAGGCAGATTTCCCTGACAATGACATTGTCATTTGCATATTTTTTGCAAAGATAATTCTCCCCAACTTCTAGACACCTGTGTTGAGAGTGAAGCTTAAAATGTTCTAGATTTTACCAAAATGCAAGAAACAAACTGATTTCATTTGTTCTCATTACAAGTCATACATGGCTCACACTGCAAGGATTGTGCAGAGCTGAACATGTGTTTTCATTAAAATCCAGTGTGACAGCAAACTCAGGGCCTATATAACCACAAATTGTCAAATCAGATTTTAATGTGTTCAGCTTTTAGGAGACAAAGACGTAGAAATAGGCTAACTTGACTCTTTATGATTGTCTTCCTTCAGGTTTAAACAAGTCTATATGGGAACCATGGAAAAAATGGAAACATCAAGAAAAGAGCAGTAGACTTGCACAGGTAAGAAGTAAGATTTCTCTCTGAACTAATGAGTCTGAAAACAATTTACGTAGTCAATGAACTGGTAATCCTAACTCATTTTTATTCTCATATAACAGTTATTAGGTGATTTTTCTTTGTTGGCTGTTGCTGACAGCCAGATAGCCACCAAAATATCCAGACAGTTCTAAGAGGCGATCACTCAAGCATATTTATTTCCTTATAATAACCTGAATTACTCAATGTCTCATGAGATTTCAGTTTCCTCCTCCCGCTTTGTCAAGTCCACTTACCCCCAAACCGCATCCCACCACACTCAGAAGCTATTTAAAGTGTCAGCGGCTGCTACCAATTACTCCTCCCCAAACCAGAAGCTCAGGCCATGCAAACGGAGGCCTTCCCACTGGGACTGTTTGTTTTCATATTTCCCCTCCCTCGGTCAGCCCTCCTCCTTTGTGCTCTTACTGTTTTTGTCGTTGCCAAAGATAATCGTGTTTTTCCTCCAGCTGACCTTGGTTACATAAACTAACGCCTGATCCTCATTCCTTGACTCTCCTCCCTGTCCCACTACTCTGCCAGGCTAATATCCTCTGGGCGCTCCCACAAAGCCCAGTGTTTTGATTACATTGTGAAATTGGAGCCCACGGCTATTTATTCCCAGGCTGGTGGAGGACCCAGTTGGAGGATAAACCAGAGAAGGGAAGCAAGGAAGCTGCTGTGGTTAAATCAGGCGGATGGTGTTGGTGGGTGAACTGTTTATGTCTTCTCATAACCTTTTTCTGTGGGCCGAGCATCCAGCCAGATGTTTCGAATAAACCCCCAGAGTTGCATCCCACTGTCAGCAGTTTCTGCACATAAACTAAAACCCATCTTCTGGCTTTGACCATCACAGGTTGGCAAATTTTCCAAGTGGTTTAAGACATCAACCAGCAGTTCTTCAGTTTAATGACAGAAACTTGTGCCTTTTTTGGTAGGTGCATAACTCTTGAGGCATTTTTGAGACTGACATCAAATCATCACTTTCTGAGGTTTGTAGTAGGAATGCTGTGTGCAGTGTGCAGAACTCAAAGAAAACAGTGGCTGAATAATCCACTGTCCACAGACATCTGTTCACTAAAAACATATAGTAGTTTGTAATGACTTTGGGTGGATGTTTAGCTTTGTTGTCATCCAATACAGAATAGATTTGGGACAGATGAGACGATCGCTGATGGCACTGTGAGATGGATAAGAGTAAAAACATCTGTAGTACAGTACTGTATTTTCCAGTGATTAACGAATTGTCAATTAGTTGCCATTAATGATGTAATTAATTTTAAAAAAATCAAAAAAGCAAGTGTGCTGTAACTGTCTGAAAATGTGTTGTAGTTTTGTGTAGTACCTGGTTACATTATTGTGTTGCCTTTTACTTTAAGATGGAGTTACAGTACATCTTTTGCCCACTGCCTGTAAGTATCACTCAAATCAGAAAATAAACAGATCTCCTTGCCATCCCGGCGTGATCGGCACTGCAGCATAAAGTTGTGAAAATTACCACAGAGTTGTTGTCTGGTTTAGCTGGCTATCTAAGGTTTACAGAGTCAGAGAGTGGAGAGCACCAGTGTCATTGCATTGCTAATATCTGGGGCAAACGCTACTTTAATTAAACATGGTTCAGCACAGCTCTGTCTTTTAAAGTTGACAGCGTATATCTGGGAACTGCCAACTGTACAGGTTCCTCTAAAAACTGCTTTAGCATGAGCTACAGTGAACAATGTAGATGTGGCATGTGCATTACCAAATATATATAACTTGCTAATGTATATAATAGCTAAAGTGTCTGATTCAGCTCAGTGTTTGCTGAGTCTGTTTGTGAATTTCTGACTGGACTGAGTCAGTGTATTGGTATTAGTGCAGGTACTGACTTCATTAAGTGGATCAGGATTTCTGTGTATATGGACTTCTTAGAGGTTGCCATTGAATAGCAACTCCTGTCCAAATTAAAGTCCCTGTTTTTAGCACTAGCCTGCGATTTAAGTACAAACACTGGTTCCCCCTGTCCCACCTCCCCACTGACCCCTGAGACTCATATTTACTGAACTCCTGCTTTGTTACAGCTGTGTTTTTTCAGTCTGCCTGTAGACACTTGACCCCTCTTCACTTCTAGTAGCCTAACACTCAGTGCGTTTACATGCTCTCAAGTAATCGGGTTACTGTCACTTTCCCCGAGTAAGCTGATTTCTTAACTGTCCTGGAAACGGAAACCTGGTTACTGGGGTACGGATTAGAGACATATGATTTCCCCAGGTAGATTTCTCCTAGAGAACTCTGTTTACTCTGCCATGTAAACACGTAAGCAGGGTTCTAATCATCTTTTTTTACGTGAGCAGACACTCACCACTCTGCAACGTTCAGCAGAGACGAGCAGCTGGTTGAAAGAGGAGATCGTTACATGGACAGATGCTACCTCGTTTTTAAATCGGCCCAAATGTAACTGAAAACTAAAACTGAAACCAGCACAAGGTGTAGACGTCTAAAATGGTCACTTTCACTCACACTGCCAGTCTCCTCTCCTGACACAGATATACAAAAAGAATCTCAGCAAGCGGTTAAAAAGATAGAGGAGAAATCGGATTCCTCATCTGTGGCAAATAGTGCAGGTTAACCCGTTCCCTGATTACCTGAGTAACCTGGTTACTTGGGTGCATTTAAACACTGTCACTGTGTCACCTGTCTGTCTTTAACTTTTGGATCTGTATATACACATCCACACAGTATTTTCATTAATGCACAAAGCTCATTTGCTTCAACAGGTCATACACCTGACCTTGTGTTATGTGCAAAGTATTCAAATATACAGGCCTAAATGACTGCCAGCACACACGCACACACACACACGCGCACACATACACACAGACACTTTTATTTATATAAATAAAGTTGAATTGAATTGAATTATGTCAATGTAGATGCTTCTACACACAATATTAAAGATAAATTACACTGTTAAAGAGAAGGAAGAGTTGAAAGTAAGACCATCCATTCAGAATCCATGAAACTGCTTCAGATGTGATTTAAGAAGGAGATACACAACGCAGGGTGGGAAAATGCATCTTGTGTTTGGTTTCAGCCAGGCATGGTTTATTTTGGATTTATTTAGTTTGGTGGCAGAGTGTACCTGTGCTGCTTCTGTCAGATGTATGACTGGTTCTCATTCTGATGTTTTAGCCAGAGTGCCTGCGTTTCACTGCTAATATTCAACTTAGTAACACGTTTTATTTATATTTCTATGAGTTTTAACTTGAAGAAGAGACTGACCCTTGACCACAAGGGGTGTTGTGCCATTTGTAATCAAGTGAGTTTGAGTTTCATAGTTATCACTATTATATCACTCACAAGTGTATATTTGTCATAAATCCTTTTTTCAGGGGACTCTAATCATGTTTTCACATGTAGCTACTGCTTCAAACATGCTGTACTTTAAGGACACAGCAGCTGTGGAAACGTCATAACTGATTGTTGATAGTGAAGACAGTACAGGACAGTACAGCCTGATCACAGATTAGTTGCTTTTAAGCATATCAGACTTCTTTAATTAAGAATCTAAAGTGATACCAAATAAACTTTCTTAAATGAGCTAAACCTAAGGGCTTTTCTTAGGTTTACAGAGTTTCAATGACAAATTAACAGATTTTGTACATCACCTGGGAGCGTTTGAAAGACGCAGATATTTTAGTTGCTTTTCGGGTGGTTGACACAACATATTTTCCAACGTGTGCTTTCTGTCTTCTGGTGAGAGCGTGCTCACCTTTGTGTGTGGGCGCACGCGTCTGTGGAAGTGCATCGGTGCGGATACAGAGAGCAGAGGAGAATTGTAGAAGCATGATCATGTAGACACAGAAATGACATGTCGTCGGGTTAATAAGATAAATAACATTAAGGCTGTGAAGAGAGTTTAGTTTATGTTTAGAAACGGAGCGCAGACGGAAGACTCTTGTCAGTCTTAAATTTTGAAATTTTGAACAAGTCGACATACATCGAGTATATTTGATATATTGTCCACCCCTACGTTGAATACCATGAAAGCGTCATAATTTTTAAAAATACTATGATATAGAATTTTGGTCATACCGCCCTGCTCTATTTTAAACCCGATTATTATCACACCTCCAAATAGATGTTTCTGATCTCTTGAGAGGTGACCACGAGGGATGCTATGACATTTGTAATAGGTAATTTTAGTGAATTTAAGTCCGTGAAAAGTGCATCCATTATCACTTGGTGTGTGTTGTTGTGTCCAGAGAGATGAGGTCATCTCAGAGAGTGGCTGTTAATCATAAATCCATTCCTCAGAGGACTGTAAATCACTGTCCTGGCCATTTGTTCCCTGGCACTAGATGTTTGTGTTGACAAAGGTGCTACCTTTTGTAAGAGCAGTGCCAGGCTCCAGCTTGTCAGTCACACATTACAAGCACGTATGTTTAAAAAAAAAACCTCACTGAGCAGTGTGTTTTGTCAGAAGTCTTGCCTGAAATCTTCTTTGTGCGTGTGTGCATGTTCTTTTTAATCATTATTTTAAGGTTAGGTAACTCTCCTAATGTTTTCCATCTTTCCTATGTGTATGACAGTCCATGAAAGTGTTAAACAAATGATGTCATGCCAAGCATAATCGAAACAGTTTATCTCTGCACCCTTAGCGAGACAAGGTGACTTTCTTGAAGCGAGACAGCTGGAACACTCACAGCAAGCAGAACAATATAATCAAATCATGTCATTTAGTCGTCCTCTCCCCTTTTTCTTCTTCTCCTTCCTTTTGACTACATTTGTGCCTGTGCAGATGCATGAACTTCGCATGACTTCAACCAATGACATAGAGGGACCACTCACACTCACTCATTTCACTGCTTGTTCCCCCCCCTTCTTAAATTCACATGTCTGTAGATTCTACTTGAGCTTCCTGGACTAGCAGAACAGGGTACAGAATTGCTGCTTGACCATGGCATTCACACTCGAGCCTTTCATGAGCCTAAAGCTTTTTTCCATTTACTTCCATATCCCCCTCTGTAATGCCCTCCGCCTTCTTAAAAATGCTCCGCACCTTAAGGACATCAGACACTGGCAGAGATGAGTGCTCTTACTGGATGATGTACTGCTTTTGATGTTGATTCCTGCAGAGGGGGACTGTGAAAAGGTGAAAAAAGTGGGTCATCAATGAGCTTCTCTTCCATATCGTCCCTGCCTTTGAAAGGAAAATGCTCAAAGAAAAAGTTTTGGAGTGGAAAAGCTTGTGAACATTTATTGTCGAACAACACATCTTATTTGGATAGCTGGGTTTAGTCAGAGAGCTTCTGTGTTGCAACATGAATCAGTGTATCAGGACCAGACAGGCATACTCAACATTACACAATGGATCCATCCAGCTCTTGGCAGGAGAAAACTATGTCTCGGGGTAGCAAACAAAGGAACATCCTGAGCAGGGCCTGTGCCAGGCCTTTTAACAGTTCAGGTGTGGCCTGTTTGGTTAATGCTAGGTCACACCTATTTATGAGTTAGCAGGAAGGCTGATTCTGAACAACACCCCCAAGGACAAGGAACTTTTACTATCTAAATTTGTTGATGCAAATTTGTTTAACCCCTTGAGATAAAAGAAGAGAAGAAAAACAACAGAAGAAAACAGCAGCTACAGCATGAAACTCTTCATTTTAGATGCAGCTCTAATTAGGTATTCCCAGCTGGGTCATGGCCCGCTTTGCACTCTGCTTTTTTGCTATTCAAACTTATTAAAATGAAAGCATATTGCGGTTGTTGCTCTGCTTTGGTTTGGTTGTTTGGTGTTCATTATTTGCTTTTTCATGTTGACTTAGCATCTGGGTAAAATATCTTTCCAATGTGTTTGTATTATACAAAACTTTAAATAGCGTATTTATTATTTTGTTTGGATCATAAAAGGATGTCATGACTTCTTCTCAGACATTTCTTAACCAGGACACGTCTCTTAATGTATTTTTCCACTCCTTCTCAATAACTCCCATCCTCCACCTTGTCCTGTACCTTCACCTCCCTCTGATTTAACTAGCCGTCATCTGCCTCTGCTAGCCCCCTCCCCCCCTCTGTCCTCCCAAGACAGACTAAATTAATAGACAGACTGAGAAAGAGCAAAGACACACAGAGAGACAGAAAGCTAAATTAGACGACGAGAGACACAAAGAAAGGTTGTACGGGGAAGGGCGGCGTGCGGAAATGGAAGGAAAGGCAGGTGGAATAGAGTGATGACGAGAGTAGATTGAAAGAGACAATGGACAGATTAGGGATGGAGGCCAGACTGTAGCCAGAGGTTCAGTTAAACACACATGAGACCGATCAATAAAATATGCTCGTCCCGAGGGAGCAAGCCTGACCCACTGACACACACACCCTCACACCCTTGCATACCTCTGGGGATAAAAAGGCAATACACTCATTTTGCACCCTTCCCCCACTTTAGTACATACCCATTCACACACAGACACCATCCGGTCTTTGGAGAGGGCGGGGTGAGACAGTTGACAAATTGGTACCCATCCTGAAGGTTTGTCTTTGCTTCAAATAACCAATTAGGCTTCAAACAGAGAAAATCAAGCTTAAAAATTCTGCAGCCCTGGGTTTTTCTAAGTCTCTCTGCAGCATAAAGGCCAGTTCATACTTTCATTTTCCCTACGCTCTACACATGCTCTCGTCTCTCTTCATTCTTTGACCGGGGATATGTACAAACACCCATTCCACACATGCACACTACAAAACATAACACGATAGCAACTCTGGACAGTAGCAACCACTAGAAGAAGCGCTGTTTTTGTTTTATTTGACCGAATAACGTGGAAAAGTGTAACACTAAGTGTAAATGCAATTAAACATCCGGCTGACATCAAAGAGCTAGAGGTGACAGACATAACTCTCTCTATACCAGCAGGAGCTGCTAGTCTTAATATTTGTCATTTAGAAAAGGAAAGCAGAAGAAGAAACCCTACAACCAAACAAAGCAGCACTTGGAAGGATTTGCTTTCTGTTTTCACATCACTGTCACCACAGATGGTTTATAGCTCCTTCTAATCAACAGTATTCCTGATGGAAGTTGTAAATGGCAATGGAGTCCATTTCTGTTCTCGTTTAGTGATGGTCTCTCACTGAGGATCCACCACTGATACACCGCTGTACCTAATCATCTGACAGGTGCCCAACTTGTGCTGAAAACAAGTCCAGCAGTCATTAACTGATGGCTTGACAGCCAGATGGTGTGTCCCAACCTTAACTTAAATTTCCCACTTGTGGGACTAATAAAGGATTATCTTATCTTACCTTAACCATGTTACTTGAAAAGTGTCAGGGACTTTGAAATAACATAACATAATTTTGATATATGAGTCAGGTGTCTCGTTTTGTTTTGTGGCACATGCACAGTTGGTGCACTGGCATTGCAGATGGTGTTCATGAAGATTTTTGGGCTGCAGGCCGCCGTCTTACCCAACTAAAAAGGAGAGATTATTATTTGGATTCTGTAGTGGACACGCATATCCACTAAGTATGAATTGGCTGACATTCATAGTGTTGCACTTGTTTAAGTGGCACAGATAGTTGTGTATCCAATGAAAAATTAGTACTCTAGAGAGAACAGTGATTGTGCACACACACAGCTGACCGTTCACAGTGCACAGTGGGTGATTACGGTAAAAAGGTCAACAGACCACCTATCTCACACCCAATTGGCCAATCATGTGTTCACAAGGCCTGGGGAATGGTGATTAACAAATCAGAGTGATTGCGAAGTGGTTCTTCTTCATTTGTAGAAGAGCATTAATTGCAGCTGCAGAGCTCGAACAACAGGGCCGACCAAGGAGGAGAGGACTCACTGCTGTGTAGAATTAATGAAGACATTTGGGAATTGGAGCATCACTGTAGTTTGACATTGCGTTTGTGCTAACATGGTGATTAGATGGTGTGTGTGTGTGTGTGTGTGTGTGTGTGTCTGTGTGTGTCTGTGTGTGTGTGTGTGTGAGAGAGAGAGTGAGTGTACCGAGTTGCAGCATGGCCATGCAGTATGCAGTAAGCTAGTAGTACTTTACTACTAGCTTTTGCAAGTGTTACCTGACTCTTTAAAACTTCCATATCCAAGGAAATGGCAAATGGTGAAACCAGACACACTCTGTAGCCGTATCTTCTGTTTACTAGATAGATGAACACGTTCCACAACACAGCATGAGCTGCAGAGAGACCCATTCATTAAAACACACAAAGACACCAGAAATGTGAGGGACAGAATGGAAATAGACAATAGTCAATAGTCAGTCCTTCAGTGTGACTCCCATAGTCACAGCATCACCAAAGACACACACAAGAGGGGGTGAGATAAAGTACAGGGCAGTTGTTGTGGAACTTAAAACAACCTATCCAAATATTTTCTGCCTGTTGAATGTTTCAGACAAAGAAGAAATACACAGTTTTTCTTTGTGGTGTGAGACTAAACCACATCAACACAGTGACATGCTGCTGTGAGAAACCATATTATTCCTTTTTATTCAGCTCTTGCAGATTTTGGGACACTTTAAAAATTCCTCTCAGCTCTCTGTGCTGAGTAGTTCTGTTGCATTCGTCTTGGTTACATCTGGTGACATTTCAGTCACCAGCATTATTGCAGAGTAAACAACAAACAAGTAACAAGACCTGACCAGAACCAAAGTCAGTCCAAGTCACATTACAGTCTTACCAGGTTGGACCCTGTTGCTCTGCTACAGGGTTTTGTCATCCCCCTTCTCTTCCCTAGCATCTGCTAAAAATGTTTAAAATACAAATCTTTATATGGCCTATGTTTTGTGAATTGTAACGTAAAGACAATAGACACTTACTCCTCCTGCTACTGTAGACAAAAGTAAACAGAGAGGGGTTTGGAAGAGTCAGGGTGTGGTTGTATTGGGTGGCTGGAGGTCTATTGTTGTCTGATGGTGTATTTGTAGGCCAGGAAAACACACATCTCTACCTAGTGATTATCCTGTTCCCACCTGGAAGAGTGTATGTGTACACGCAGCTGAAGGGATAGAGGGAGGCTGCTTCATATAATGTGTCTGTGTGACTGTTGGTCCTCTTGAATAATTTGTTAAAAACGTGTGTGTTATATTGCATTGGTGAATGTTATTTAATACTTGAATAAGTGGCTTTAGATTTTTGAAGCTGGTCTTTATTGAGGTTTCTGATGCTTATACTGTATGTAAGGGACATCAGCTCTCTCTGTTTGTGCTGTGTCAGATTTCAACATGTCTGTGCTGTAAGGAATAGGGGACAATATGCACAGCCTTTGTTCTGTGCAAAAAAACAGCTGAGGCTCATAAGAAACTTCAAAACGTTCCACTGAGCAAAGTGGAGTCAGTGTCTTTCAAAGTTACAGTCAAAGGGAAATTTACTAAAAAGTGTGTTTTCTTAACAGAGAGACCACTAAGACAGGGTTCGACATTAACACTCCAACCGGCCAAATGCAGGTGAATCTTAGCAGTGGCCACCTTCACTTCCACAAACCACTTCTCTGTAATTTAGTGCACATTACTGCAAAACCAGTTCATAATTAAATAGTGATGTAAATGTTTTCATGAGGATTAAACATCCAAAGTTAATCATTAAAAATTATGAATTAAAAGAAATGTGTGTTTGTGTCTGTGTATGTCTCAGAACGTGTGACACACACAATGAGACCTCAGCTGTCACCTACCTTATCAGTGCCCGGCCAGTTGTGTGTGTGAAGGTGTGTAATCTCATTGATCCCATTACCAACAACGTCAAACCAATGCTCTGGTATCAGTGCTGCCGACACTCATCACTAAACATTGGATTGTTCTCTCATACTGAATCTTTTGGCTTAATACCAAAATTACTGTAGCTGTAGATGTCTTTGCTACTCGTCTACTCTTGTTTATCTACCTGTGCTTCAGGCTTCTGGCTTCTGGCTAGATGAAAGTAAGGTGCTGGCCGCTGCCTGCCTCCCAAGGTCAGGTCGCTCAGACCTCCTTTAGATGTGAATGATTTGGGTTGTGGGTGCTGTTATCCTCTGCCTTCCTGTATAATGAGGGTGTGTGGGTGTTCGGAGAGTCAGGCGTTGGGGGTTGGTGACCTGTGTGCTGCCTGGAGTACAATGATGAGAAACTTGATTGTGGATTTCTCTGGCATGAACCGGCATTTATCTTTGAAGTATTAATTTGATCCTGTCTAAAGACAGCGTGGTCAATATTTGTCCCTGCATGTGGCTTTGTTGTGCAGCTTGGCGTCATGTCAGTAGTGGTAAAAAAGACTAAAGCTGCTCGAGTACTTTTCCTGTGAATTCTTTAAAAAGATGAAATATTTCCAACCTGGGATTTTATGAGCTAAAACACTCTAATGGGCATCTTGCTGTGTCTTCGTATTAAGCTTTTATATAGGATAATGACTGAAAACAGGAAGAACAGGACAAGAGTAACTGCTGCTAATGTTACTGCAAGAGGTTGTTGCAGAGCTTAACTGTGGGTCTTTTATTTAGGGAGCAGACTTTCTACATATTTGGATGGCTTCCTTTCATCTTCGTCTGCACAGGCTGCCTGTATATTTTATAACAGTTTATCCAGCTTTGAAACCAAAGCAGGAATCTCTGACGCCTTCTGCCAAGGTGCATGGATGAAGGACAGCAAATAAAGGGCACACGCTGAAATGCGTTGGTCTAACAATAAAGTTGGTTTCTAGAGTTTTGACCTTTTCAGTTTATCCAGCTTTAGACACTGTTTGCAAATCGGTGGCTTTCATCTTGGAACTCTGCCATGCATGACATTTTTGTCCAAACTACGAGTGTTTGATTCCTAGTAATAATATGCTTGATGATTAAACATTCAGTTCACTTGGTATTGAAAAAATGCTGAAGTTCCATACATTCACAGTTTCTGTTCTCCTGCAGTACGTCTGTCAACATCATGAGCTGCAATAGAAGGAGTAAAGCCACCTTTACTCCTTTCAAATGAAAGCCTTTCAGTTCCTTAACCCTCTGATTTGATGAATGCCCAGTGAACAGTGTTTAAACAGCTATCACACAGCTGAAAATACTCACCAAAATATGACTTAACGTCTACCCATAACACTGCAAGAGCCACCAAAATCCAAACAGTATCACCACCACGCAACAAGCAGCACACTCAGTGACGTTACTGTGTATATTCACCCATGGCTAAAATAAGCCGCTCCACTGTGCACTTCCCAGAGGAAAAAAGTCTGAATGTGCTCAAATGTAGATAAATTGTTAATTCTGCATCTGCTGTGCCAGGAGTTCAGACCCAAATGCAAAACAGAGCGAGAAATACAGAATGGGTGAGACTCAATCCAGCCGTCCCTCACTTGTTTGTCCTTAGTATTGCCAGGTACAGGTACAGCCTGAGTCATGGCTGGAATATGAACGGCATAAAACAAATGGTGCTTCATTTGCTAGTGCGTGCCACCAAAATAAAACACCCATGCAAAGTCCACTGTGTACTTACAAGTCCATGAAGCACAGGCTTGGGACAGAGAGAAGACAGGAGATTCCTCAATGCTGTAGTGTTAACCCGATTGATGGACATCTTTATTCTATACCAACAACAACTGTCTTTACATTTCTGTACAAAAGTAAGTAGTGACAAATTCTTGTTGATTAGTTTTCATCAGAATTATTTTTTACATTTTTACTTATTAATCCCCCTAACTTAAATTAATAATTTAAGTTGGGGACATGCTAAGACTGAGCAGAGTGTGGGCAACATACTGGAAGTTCCCCTACACGAAGCTGCAAATAACACAAAAATGGAAATTCTAGCACGTTCTTGTGTCAAAAACTTCCAGCAGCTTGTACTTTTAGCAAACTGAAAAAAAAGACCAAGCAAAGATTTTGGGTGAGAGGTGTGAACACCATGGACCATAAATCCTACAGAAAGGAGATGAAGGTAAAATAACTTTGAAAAATGCAGCTGATTTCAGGGAAAGCTGCATTTACTGTGATGTCATCGACTGCTTATGTCAGCCATGAACATCACACGAGAGAATCTTAACTGCCCCGGACTGAGCCAGAGGGGCTCACTTACCTGGTCCAATCAGGTCCAATTAGTTAGGTGTGATACAGCCATAGGGTCGCTGCCACATCTGGTTTGGCACTACTCAGTAGTATTTTTGGAGCAGTATATTTAATTGCTATACCAAACAATTTCAAATGAACATTCAACCAGATTACAATTTGTCAATATGTTGTTGTTGTGACGGGACACGGACTCATGCAAAGTCGGGTCTTATGACAGGTATGTTTCCAGCAGGATTAAGGCATTGGGGTTTTTTATAGGATGTAATCTATAAGAATGATTTCTTGAAAATGTCTGTGCTGACATGCATACATGTTACCATGATTACTGAATTATTTTTGGGAGATTGCTTTCTTAATAGTTGACAGCCAACACAGCGGCAGTTGATCATCTGAGTTCATGTTAAAATCACATATCGTGCTTCAAATTGTTGATCTGCTTTGCAGGGCTACACTAGACTCTGCTTGGAGCCTGGTGTGGCACCTTTTCAAGTGGTCGCAGTGAGGGAGCACGCCAGAATGAGAGGAGAACAATCAGCGGGAAGAATCAGCAGTAGCTCAGGAAAGCCAGACAGCTGTCTGAGAGTATGAGTAACAACAGGCAAATGTGATTTAGAGGGTGGGTGGTAAAGAACAGGCGTAGCCCTTCTCTCCTCCCTTTGCTCTTTCCTCCATTCAGCTGCACCTCTACAGCCTAATAACTGGACTTGTGTCCTTCAGCACCTTACTGTAAAACAGGAAGGTGAGAGAAACACAGACATTTGGACACTGGATTTATCCAGACACTCACCTAAAAGCATTTACCCATCACTATTAAATTGCTAACCCTATGATTGTAACCATAACTGTAAAAGCCAAGTTTTGATTGTCCAACAGCCCATCGAAGGTGAGGTCTGGCCAAAATGCCCCCTTACTTTATCAAAAATAGCAACTCAACTATGTATTGTATACACAGACTGAAGCACGCACACGCACACGCACACACACACACACACACACACACACACACACACACACACACACACACACACACACACAC
>JAUYWH010000022.1:1720539-1778069 GCA_034779795.1 Ctenopoma multispine | reverse complement strand
CACACACACACACACACACACACACACACACACACACACACACACACACACACACACACACACACACGCACGCACACGCTGTACACAAAGGTAAACAACATCTTTGCACTCTGGATTCTGACAGGAATGTGCAGAGCTCTCATCTATTTTTCTCTTTGCATTTGCAGTTCCTGTCCATGACATCCCTCTGTGTGTCAGTTCTGTCAGGCCAGCATGCTTTTCTCTTGCCAGCAGAGGCTTCACATGGGCATGCTCACCAAGGGTGGCCCAAACCACAATGGCAAGTCCACCTTCAGGGTGGTCCACTGTGGCAGAGCACATTTGATGTTAGCGATGACTCATAGCTTCATCTTGTCAGAGTTCTTAGGCTATGTTACACTGAAAGGTAATTCAGAGCAGCTGTCATGGTGTTATATTCAATTATTTGACGCATTGTGGCCTAAAAACACACACACAGACACACATTTGTGCAAAGCTACGCTACTCTTCAAGGTGTTTTCTTTTTGCATTGTAAGCAGCTTATGAAAATCCCTCCTCCTGAGCTCCATAAGAGGCTGTTGAGCTGCGGTTTCCACTCCCAGCCTGCAGCACTAAAGCTGGGCTGAAGGAACAGCGGCAGGTCTAGCTGGGTGATGCTCACCTCCAAGAGGAATCCCAGATATTTAACAGAGCCTGGTGAAGTGGCCGGCTGAGGAAGTCAGCAGAAGTGTATTTAGGTTTATCCTGATGTGACTTCAATGGGCGTAGTATTCTATGTGTTAAAAAGAACTTTTGCAGACCTGTGAGCAGCTTAGTGCTTTTTTTTAGGTTGGAAATGCAAACTCTGAGAAAGTCTCAGAATCAGTGATGCCATGGGCCACGGATGATTAAAAGTTTCACTGTGGACAGATCTTATCATCTGTTTGTTCAGCTTACCAGAAAATGAACATTTGATTTTGATGGTGTTGCTTTTACAGAGAACCAATAACAAGAACTCATTTGTTTACCACTAGTTATCTTTGTTTGAGCTGTTCAGAAACTACAACTGGATTGAGTTTGAGTTCGTGTATTTCTTTTCTTGCCTGTCTCATCATCTTGTTATCTGACTCACAGCTGTGGGAACACCCCAGGCTTAGTGGTTTCATGGTTTGTCAAAAGTGTGGAGTGGCTCCTCTGCTTTCCAACTTTCATTGAATGTTTTTTTTGTTCTGATGTTGCTCACTTTATTTTTTCTACACTCATGACTTGAGCAGTTTCAGAGTCTTCTAAAAAGACCCTGAGCAGCGTTTTTAATAATGTACAGCTTCATTCTCACCTATGTATAAGCATAAGCAGCACACACTGATTTTCATTAAACCAACTACAGAAAAGTAGCACTAACTGCACAAAGAGGCCCTTTGTGTACTAGTCTGTTATACACACACATGCAGCATTGAGAGAGAAGCAGACAACACAGCAGTCACACTAACATTTACCCTTCATTCTCTCTGCGCTGCCCTTGTTATTGCCCCGGCAGGCATAGAAAGGAGCCTTTTATAAATGTGTTTGTGTGCAGGTCTGGCCTACTCCTCCACGAGACCACGCTATCCTCTCCTGCACTCCCCTCGAGAACACAGCCTTTAATATTATCCTCAGGTTCAACAGCTAGTGCTATAAGTGCTTCTCCGGGAAAAAAAGCATTGTAACAGAAAGAGGATTATGATACGGGTTCCAAGAGAGAGTATATTGTGTGTATGAGTGCTTGGACTTTTCAGAACAGTTGTTGAGCATTTCAGAGGACTGTTGGGAAGCTAATCCTTTACTGAGCTCTAGTTCATAGCAGCCCTGCTCATATTTTTTCCAGCATAACAACATGTTCACTTTAGTATTTTCAAGATCATGTCTAATCAAAACCTGACAGGTCCCAAATTGTAACTGTAATCATCCAGTGTAATCCCACGTAGCTGATTTTGTTACTCTGCCATTCAGTAGTTTGTCACTCTGAGATGTTGGTAAGATCAAATTGATCGGGAAGATAGTGTAGACATTTATAATGTTGTAAACACCTATTGTAGCTGGAAACTGCTGATTTTTTAAATCAGTATCTATATAGACATACAGAGGCACACCATCAGCAACCATTAGCACTGTGCTCTGTTGGCATGTTGTATTTACTAATTTAACCTGGCTACTGTGATGCCTGTGGGTTAAATCGCCTAAATACAGATACTTTGTAAAGACACGGTATGCTGTTTTATAAAGGTCAGGCTAATCAACACTACATTCTTACCCAAACCTCCTCCTCCAAACAGTATTTGTGTTAATGTGTTAATTATAGTCAGTTCTTTCATATTTACTTTGGCCATCACTCCCATGAGAGCACCAGAGCCCATCCTCCCTCCATTTCTGATAACATCCATCTGTCATTCCATGGCTGCCGTGCCTCCCCCTCCCACTAATTCTAGTAATACCTTTTAATGCTGTGACGCTGCCCTGCATGATGTTTCTGCTCTAGGAAAGTCCAAATATTTGTTTTTCTGAGCATCATTGCTTCATCGCCACATTAGTGAGTGGACTGAAGGTGTGAAAGCTTTCCACATTCAACTGTTTTGCATTTGTGTTCCTAACATTTAGCTGGAAGTTGGTGTTATTATTCTATAAATGTATTTAAAAGAAAGAAAACAAAAAACCTTGCACATGGCAGAGTGGTGAATGAAGTGATTACAGTTCTGCTGACTGTTAGTTTTAGTAGCAGACCATGGATAATCCCAGATAATTGTCAAATGGAAATATCCTTACTGCAGTGTAACCGTGACAGTGTTAATTAAACCACTGAAAAGTTAGAATAATTTAAATGAACCAGACCCTAACAGCGTTGCCAGAAAATAATCCATGAAATTATGTTTCTTTCTTGACTTCACTCCCATTTAACCCAATATTACCTGAGAAAGCAGTGAGGAAATGGCTTCATGTCTGCCTTAGTCCTCAACACTTGACAGGATACAAACTCCAAGGGTACTGGGTAATTGCCATTTATGGATAAAATACCTGGAAACCGTAACCTCATTGTCCACATGAAAAAAGTAAAATATCTTGTTGGAAACCACCAAAGTCAGGATAGAACACATCACCGGCAGATGTTCACCAAATGCCATGGCAGTGCATCCAAGAGTTGTCAGAAAATCAAGACAAGTCACTAGGATTTATTGTCTAGATTAAATTTGCAGTTCGGTGAAGAGACCTCATTGAAATCTGCAATATCTTTGTGCACTACTGTATTTCTAGGTTATATATAAACTTTAATCAAACCTGTGGCATTGACCATGTTCACCTCTTTGTAAAGAAGAATTCCTTGTTCAAGCAAATCAATGTAAGTTGGTAAATAAATATAACAGTGTCTCAATTTTGCAGCAGAACATTATTTACTATGATGTTGGTGAATGTGTCATCAAATCTAAGTGAATGTTTGAAGTCTTCTTCTCAGGAATCAGTGACTTTTTCAGCATCAAGTCAGAGGCAGAGCAATACTGGAAACTGACTCATGTATGCAACGCACAGCGAGTAAGACCACTTCACAGTGGATCTTTGGAAAAATTCCTATTCACTGATGAAGTTTCACATTTATGGTGTAACAGAAGGGTGTATAGGAGAAGGACCATAACAGTAGGTATGTCTGATTGATATGCTAATGTCGGGTAACGAGTTGACCAATCATGTCACATTTAGACACAATTTGCACTTTTGTTAGATTTGGCAGCTGAATGGTTGTTTCTGTATTAGTCTAGTTCAGTTAGGATCCTTAAAAGTGAGGTATCAGTGTAGTTTTTAGGGGTTTTACAGCTTGGCTCCTGAGGTCCACACATATAAGAAGAGACAGGGAAGTTGAGTTTTTTTGTTGCTGTTACTGGGGATGTAGTTCTCCTGTCTGTGTAAAAAAACTTTTACCAGTCTCACTGTGTTTAGCTGCTGGTTCAGTTCCCGAATTTAACATGGTGCTTCCAGCATGAGGTGCTGTACTGCAAGTCCAAGTGGTATTAACAAGCTGTCAAGGCCTGAGGGGTGTGTGTATGTGTCTGGTCCTCTCTCCTGTGACATGTTTCATGAATATGTAGCAGCTTCAGGCTTCATTGCGGTACTCGCACAGAATCAAATAAAAGACAAGACTGTTAGGCGAGAGTGAGGGTAGACCTGCAGATTTGTAAAACCCTGAACCTACACTTTATCTGGTGAGGCAGAGAGAAACAGCTCTGCTGGCTCTAATCTAGTGTGTGTATACACCAAGGATTGCAGTCTGCTAATTTAAGGTAATAGTTTGGGTTTATGGTCAGTGTTAATGTATGTGTTAAATGGGTTTTACAATGTCTTCCTTCACAGTTATTGGCAATTATAACATTGAAACTCTTTTTTTAAAAATGTAGAGAGCCTATAAAAGCTACAGTTAAAAATAGGAACAGGGGGATAGAGTATGTCGATACAGTATGTACCCCCATTGGAATATATATATCACCTGAAGGATATTAAAGCCCCAACATTTAAATAGGTGGGAATGGTAAATGAGTGAGATCAGCATGGTCCTCTGCACCTAACTTTATTCTGGACAAGGCTAAGATCGTTACTCTTAAGGAGGGACATTATCTTAACAGTGTAGAACAGTACAGGCCAGTGGTCCCCAACAGGCAGCTGGTCGGCTACATTCAGCCTAAGGAGAATTTCTTTATGACCCACAACAGACTGTGAGACCCCTGATGTAATGGCACAGAGGTTATTAGGATACCACCCTACCTCTCTTAAGAAGAAACATAACTGACAGGAAGTGTGGGGCATGGAAACAGGAATGATTAGATTCCCATCAGAAGGAATTTATGATATGCCCCCCCCCCACCCCAACCCCATAAATTGAACCTTTATGTTCAGGTATGGCTTCATTTCTGCACTTTTTATAAAGTATCTCTCAGGGGTGTTGGAGACATAATCAAACGTTGAAGGGGGATGGGGACTTTCCCCATTCAGTTCTGTGTTTTGTATACTTGGAGAAGGCTTATGAATATATCCCTCACGGAGTCTTCTGGTAGTTACTGCAGTGATATTGGATTCCAGGGCCATTGCTACAGGGCGTCGTGTTCTTTTACAACTGGGGTGAGAGTTGTGTTTGTATTCTTAGCAGGAATACATTTTTGGGTGATTGGGGTGTAGATTTGCAGGATTAGCTTGCATAATGGTAGGGGAGACACTGAACTTTGTTACCAGACCTGGTCGGGTGAATTAGCTAGTTTGAGGAGACCTAAACAGACTATTGTAAATCTGTGTCTGCCAGTGATGTTGCATGACATGTTAGTATTAGCCATGATATGTGTTACTGAATTAGGGCTGGATCCTAAATTTGTATGGCTTCAATAAAACATTTGACAGACATTCAATTTAAGTTTAACATATTGCATTGGACTTTGAGTAACCTAGTACTTGTGTCTATTCAGTAATACACTTCTAGTGTGTGGGAATTGACATGTGCATGAGGGACTCTGATGACTTGCTGAATCATTTGGGAAAATTTTGTTGTAATCTAATGTGCCCATAGTCCTCTCCACCATAATCATTATGTAGAAACACAGGCTATAATTTGCGTGCGAACGGATTGCCTCAGGGAAACACAAATGTACACCAAGAGAAGTATGCACACAGGCACGCAGTCACAACTTCTTCTTCCCCTTTCCCAGCAAAATAGAGCTGGTGACTTTGTACTGAGTGTGAATCCAGCTGATATCACAGACCACTGTAGCTGAGACACACAGAAAATTGCTTCTGTTGGCTTCTAAGAGCCAAAAAGTCAAAACTATCTTTCACTTTATCAGTGTGTGTGTTTGCTCATGGGCTATGAGCAAACAAAGCCTTCCTCCTAAGCCATGTGTTGATTTATATGGATTTGACTAGAAATAATAGTGCAACATTTGCAATGTAAATTACCTGACAATACCTGAAAGAGAAAATAATTTGTACGCAGTGTCACTTGTGGTAATGAGGCAACTTTTGTTCCACTAATACAAAGTAAAAATAAAAACAAAGAGCAAAGAGCTGTGAGAGCTGCCTGCAGCAGAAATCGGCCAACTAGTCCTTGATGCGTACTCAAAACACAGCCTGTGGGCACAAGATGGCTGACAGCATGGAAACCCACTGTGCCCAACAAGGCCGGTACACAGCAAGCCAATGTCAAGGTTGTGTTTAGGTAATTTGCCTCAGGATAACTGCTGTCCTGCCCTCCAGAGCTCTGGGAGGAACAGCTATTCACTTATGTTTACTCCTACTTTCTAAAATCTTCTGATGGCAACACGCTCAGTGCCTCCTGCTGGAGCTGTAGGAATGACTATTTAGTTTTCCTCTACATTGCATTGGTGTGTACCCCTTGCTTCACTGTTCTGGGTGACTTATTACGTCAGGGCTTTAGCTCTGTCTGATGACTCTCTCACTTGGTCTTGCGTGTCTATCTGCTGTTAGTGCAGTAATGATTGTTGGTCATCTTTGAAGTCTCACCACTAAACAAGGTAAATACAGTCTGCTAAGTTGGTAATTATAGCATGTGTGTGGGTCTTTGTGTGCATCTCCACCCTGTGAATGGCCCATTGGATAGCTGTCATCCACAATGACTGCCTTAACAGCAGAATTACACACTGGGAGTCAGCCACCACTTTACAGTTTGCTTAAACCCCTGTGGTCCAGAGACTATATCATGCTCATGTATACTCTGCACCTGCAACTATGACCAGCATGTCCAGCACTGAACAGAAACACACCACATGCTGTATTTACACATATGATAGCTTGAAAAGAAAAAGTAAATTGTGCAGAGACTTTTGTCAGGATGAAGGCAGGCATGCAGGGTAGATAATGAGATTGTATTCACAATATTTGTGAGTACGTTCTTTGCTCTGTATTGTTGTTATGTCTCAACCTGTCTCATCTCCGGATCTCTCTGAGCTGTTTTGGTTTTTCCCAGGGTCTATGGCACCACCAACCCTTTGTCTCAACGCCAAATAATATTAAAGGGATAGACATGAGATATGACCAACCCTGAAGTGTGCTCCTCTGGTTAAATGCATTGGGACTTGATTGCCGGCACCACTGTAGATGCTTTATGATGTGTGGTGCCAGCTGCACCTGTCTGCATCTGAATTACAATCCAGATAAACTCAACAGACTTTTATAGCTCCCTGGAAGCTGGCGCTGTTTGTTTATGATAGCCCTGATGACTCCTTCCTTGCTCTCATTTATGTCCTTTGACATTTAATTCCCCTGCAGACAATACGCTTCATATCTTATTGACATGACTCAAATGACTGTTGCGTCATGGTTGGAGTTGTTGGTCATCAGTTGCACCATTACGTAGCGGATTAGGTTCACGCACGTCACGCATCGCAAAGCTATTAAAGTTGTAAAGGTGAAGGCAAACATGGCTGGAAGTGGTACTGCCGAAGAATTAATTATCAAAAAACAAGCTACTTCAGTGATGCGGAATTATTTTGGATACAAACGAGGAGACACAGAACAGAACATGGGAATATATATCAGCAACTATCTGCACCAGGATTGTCTGAAAGCCCAAAGCCAAAACAAAGTTAGCTGGTTCAGCATGGCATCACCGAGTCTCTCACCGGTTCTACTTCATATGACAGAAAAAGCAAACGCTGGAAAGATATTGCCCAAGCTGTCACCATTTGTTTGGCGAAAGATATGATGCCAATCCAAATGGAGGAAAAAGAAGGCTTCATGTACCTTGTTAAGAAGTTAGACCCGCAATACACCCTCCCAAAAAGGAAATATTTTTTCAAGATTGCACTACCAGACACGTATGAAAAATACAGTGGAAAAGTACAAGCATCACTGTCATCTGCGCATTACTATGCATCGACCACAGGTTTATGGTCAAGTAGGACGACAGAGCCTTACCTCAGTCTGACTGTGCACTATATTAACAGCTACTGGGAGCTGAGGATCACACAGGAGAAAATATAGCGACTGGTGGATTTTATTTTGTTATACTATTATGTTTTATACAGACTTTTTAAATCCAAAGAACAGATTACATTCTTTTATTTTATTTTACTTTATGACTAAATACTTTACTAAATAAAGTTAGTTGCACTAAAACTAACCTTTGTAATATATTTTTAAAGTTTTTACAGAATATTTTAAGATAATCCGTTATGGTTATGCTCTCAAAAATTTTTTCCTGTCGTCAAATTTATCGTTATTGTCAGAATACTCAATATATCAGTATCGTTATTTATGTTTGCACCTTATCGCCAACCCCCAGTCATATTACCTCAGTGATATGGAAAATATCCTGCTGCTTCAGGGATTCTGCTGCATATTGTTTGCAGCTCCCTAATGGCTGCAGTCATACAACATCCAAGGAATTCTTTTCCGGTCTTCTTTTGAAAATGGTCCCATCACTTGTCCGTGTGCACAGAACTTATATTAAGAAAGTAACACAGTGTCTACATAGAATTAGCATCTACAGTACAGTGTCTGTGTGTGTGTGTGTGTGTCTGTGTGTGTGTGTGTGTGTGTGTGTGTGTGTGTGTGTGTCTGTGTGTGTGTTTGTGTGTGTGTGTGTCTGTGTGTCTGTGTGTGTGTGTGTGTGTGTGTGTCTGTGTGTGTGTGTCTGTGTGTGTGTGTGTGTTTGTGTGTGTGTGTCTGTGTGTGTGTCTGTGTGTGTGTGTGTGTTTGTGTGTGTCTGTGTGTGTGTGTGTGTTTGTGTGTGTGTGTGTCTGTGTGTGTGTTTGTGTGTGTGTGTGTGTGTCTGTGTGTGTGTGTGTGTGTGTGTGTGTGTCTGTGTGTGTGTGTGTGTGTGTGTCTGTGTGTGTGTGTGTGTGTGTGTGTCTGTGTGTGTGTGTCTGTGTTAAACCACTGGCCTGAAAAGTAAAATGTTAAAATGACAACAAACGTGCCTGTGCGTCCTTTTTTGGTCAGCATTACATCTGACCTGATTACATATCTGACCTCGGTCCAGTGAACAGCAGCTTTTAAATACAGAGCGAGACTGATTCATGATCAGGAAAGAGGAAACACATGCACACGTTTGGTCAAAGCCATTGAGTTCCACCAAACGTAGAGATGATCCCTGAGACCCCGGATATCCGTCCTCCCTTGTATCCAGGTCCGGCCACTGTCACCCCAGGGTAATTACTTCAGGGCCATAAAGTTTAACAACCATGGGAACTTCCTTTACCCACCCAGCCCCTCTGCAGTGACAAGTGGCTCTCTTCTGACCACTGACACATGTCCAGAAAAGCCCTCTGTCCTGTCTCTGATGCACTTCATCCCTTAAAAGGGCCTGATCACGGAAACCGGAGACTTCCATGTCTTCATTTCTAGAAGTATGTTTTTCAGAAGGAAGCACAGGGCAAAGATTCCTCCCCTCCTCCCTCCTCTCTCCTCTCTCTCTGTGAGGTTTGCAAGCCCAAGAATGTGTTCTTGTAGATGGGCAGCAATTTTTGGGGGGGGGTTCTCTATAAATAACTTGTAGTCAGCCGTCCAGCCGGGTTGTCCAGCTCCAGCACAGGAGACAGGCTATTGTGGTGACTGGAATTTTGACACAGTACAGAAGCTACTGCTATGTCTGTGTGTGCTCATTAAGAAAGTGAAAAGGAATCAGTGTTTTTAAAAAACAGAGAACAATCCTAAAGCAGAGGACTGGAAGACCTTTAGGGAGGCAATTAATGTGTTTATGTGTCTACTTATGGTTCTGGTTTTAATTACACACTTTGATTTAGTTTTTGTTTTCATCCTACAAGGAGAAAAGAAATGGAAATCTCACACTTTGTACCAAACAGCTGCAGGTCCAGCACGTAGCTCCAGAAGCAAAGGTGACAGCTTACAGCTGAGTGATACAGCCGGCTCCAATGTTATGACTGAATCTGTTATTAATAGTTACTATAAAGCCTTTCAGGCAGGGTGGGAGAGACTGTAGCAGTTGATAGTACAGTAAATCCAGCAGTGCACTGGTGTAACACCAAAGGGTTAGTGATTGCTGTGGTTGTAATGTGTTACTAATGTCTCACTCATCATAGGAAAACCTCTACACTCAGTAGCAGAACTTTGCTCTGGGGGGACATTAATGTGTGTTTTGCTGGTAAGAAAAACTAAAAATGAAACGTCTTGTGGCAGGGATGTGTTTGAATAAAACCCAGTAACATGAGAACTTGTGTATCATCATTCTTTCAGTCGCTATTTATTGTGTTGAAAGGTGGGTGATAATCAATAATCAAAGTAATCATTTTCTTTTTTGCTTCTATTTTTCCCATGCTGCTGATATCACTTGAAGGCAACATGATTTGACAAGATTTGTAGAAACCCATTTGAAGATCAGGATGCTTAAGTTGGTTGGTTTTCGTTCTGAATCCAGAGGGGCAACATGTGCAGAGCTCTGTATGGGTTACCATGGCTTGTGTGTCGCAGCATTAGCAGTTGGGTTGTGTAGAAACAGGAGGAGGATGTTGACAGCTCGTGTTTGTGTAATTGGACGCCGTCGGCTCTCACAGCCACTGAAGTATTGTAAACAGTGTTTGACAGTGTCTGGTTGCAGATGGCTGTGCTCACTCATGGTCTTGCTGAGTCCCAGTTTTCGTGGATGTGTGTGCGTGTCTGTGGGCATTTCGCAGTGTGTTTATTTGTTTAGCGCACAGAGAAGGACCTCTCATTTGCGTGTGCTTGTAGTGTTCACTAATTAGAAACTTGCTTTATATCCCCTCCCAGTTGTTCTGTGATTGAGTGGGTGCTGAATGTGGAATTATGTGGAAGGACTGAAATTAATGGCCATCTCATCCTCCTCTTCCTTCTCTCTGGTTCTCTCTCTCTCCCTCCCTCCCTCCCTCTCTGGCGTATTATCATTAGTCACATTCCATCAGTTCTCAGTGAGCACTGAGGCTTGTGAGAACTTGTTTGTGCTGATTTCCCTCATCATTTCCACTCACTCTCTGTCTCACCCTCGTCTTTCCCTTTCACTATTGTCTTGTAACCCCGTTTCCAACAGCTTATGTCAATCTGCCAGCTTTTTTCACTTTAAATATGCCCCCCCACACCCGTCCTCGCTGTTGTTCCTCTATGTCTCTCCCAGAATGTAGGGTAGCTGAGTTGTAAATGAATGGAAGGCTGGATTCAATGGAGCAGATGATGTCTCAATTGAATGTGCCTCTCAGGAATGCTCCGTGTGTTGTGGGATCTTTGGGCTGTGGCTAAGGCTTCAGTCCATTTGGGTTGAGGTTGGACTTTGGGTTCTCCTATAGGGATTCTGCCCTGCTGGTGCTGTCCATTTGATATATAGGTCACATAACTATCTGCCACTTTAACACTTCATTAGTGTAAGTTAAGAAGACATATTGAAGCTAAACTACAAGAATGAAATTTAAACACGATAAAACAGGATTTTAATCTACTCGTAAAGTACACTGAAAAACTGCATGGTAGATAAGTCTGTACACTCAAGTGAGTGGTGCAACCAACTGTTGATTTGATTTAGGTTTTTCTGTGTACATCACATTTCAAAAGTGAATCGATAAATCAAATATGTCATTATTACTTTACTCTAAGTGCATCAATTTGTACTTGGACTATACAATGTAGGTCATAATTGGAGTATGTACTTTACATTGAGTAAGTTATAGTATATTGCTAATATGACGAGGTAGGCAATAGTAGATAGGTGGACTAGGTAGGTAGTCTAAGTTTAAAAATGCATGGGACACTGTTGGTGAGGTTTTCATGATTCTGTTCCATGTTAAAAAATAAAATTTAATCCATGAAGGTCAGACTGGCTGAAGATGCCAAAATTGCTCAGTAGTGTGTAATAAGTGATCGTCAGCAGTCATGAGGTAAACAGTGGACTTTCCAGAATGTGCTGGCAGAGTTAAGTTAATATGTCCCTAAAATGTCCCACTGTGTCATTTGTGGGTAGCATATTCCAGGTGATGACGGTGTCACTGCAGTAAAAACTACACCTTATGAAGTGTCTGTCTGTTTGTTGAGGGGAAACACAAAATCCAAGCCAGCTTGAGCTTTCTCTTTGTGGGGTACAAAGTGTCAGTTGTCTTAACACATGGGTTGGTTTCTTGCCTGTCCTGTGTTTTTAGTTGGGATATTTACTGCAAAGTCCATCAACCAAACCATTTTAAGTAACTATGTCTGTAGACAGGGCGATTACAAAGTCCATTACCTAAAAGTAAAGGAACATTTATATAAGGCCATTAAAGGTACACATTTCCTCTCAGCTCACATCAAACTGATTTGGCTTGCTGAAGTCGCCAAAAAAACTGTTCTGCTCAGAGGCAAAATGTGATTTTTAACGTGAGAGAATTGAATCAGGAGTCCATTCTCTTGTTCTCATATGTCTCCAACTCTGAATGAAGTTGAACAGGATTGGATTATTCACTGCAGGAAAAGAAAGATCTGGAGTAATGGCTGCCAGGTTTACTGTAGCTTCTGACTATTAGATGTCTAGTTTTTAACAAACAATGAATTAAGAAAGGTGAAGACTTGTTAACTTTCAGATGAGCAAACAGATTTTTTCTTCATTAGTTTAGATTTGTTGAACTAGTGCTTCTATAAGTTTACATGCCAGTCATTCCTGTTCCTGCTCTGTTAGGCTCCAAACTGGTGCTTTCTCAGAATTATCTGCACGGGGTTCCAAGGTGTGTTTCCACCAGAGAATTTTGATGCGCTCACTACAGAGTGCAGGATCCATAGCAGCAGAGCTGCAGTCTTTAACAGAGTTATGAAAACGTGCCTCAGGGGTCAAAGGAGAATGGATATGTTTTGGATTAAGGGATTTATACTCCGTTCAAACTTTGTGTCGGTTGGTTGGATAGTGCCGGATGTATGCGCCATCATCTCCCACCTCTTCCATCATCGCAGATGTTTCACTCCTCCGTCTGGTGTGGCTATTCAGAAGAACTATAAACACATGATTAATTCTGGTAAACCATGAAAAGCCATTTGATTTGATGACAGCAGGTTCAGTCGCTCTGCTAGACCTCTGTGCTTCTGCTTGTACAGGAACTGGAGGTGCCAGTACATGGATTTGAGATGAAAAATAGCTTGCATTAGAGTTTTGCATTTAATAAACACTGGGAAGAGCTTGTATACATAATGATGGTCTAATACATAGCTGTTTATTGTTTTCAAGTCTTTATCCTCATTACCATCGACAAACAGAGAGAAAAGGGTACTCTCTGTGTGTGTTTGTATCTGTGTGTGTGTGTGAGTGTGCATGCACGCACAGGGGGCTTCTTGAGCCCATTTTGTTCAGAAGGGCGAATACTGTTTCCCTTTGGATAAGCTCAATGGAGAGCCACCTGAACTCATAATAAATAATCCTGCTCCTGTGACGGTTATGGAGTGCTGGGGGGTGATGGTTGAGGCGCGGTGGATGGACAGGAAGAGGAGGATATACTGTATGTTGAAAGGAGAATAGAGTGTACTTTAGCAGTCATAGCTAGAGGAGATGCATGAAACCACAGATTCAGATGACAAAATAAAGGAGCTCTCCCCCCGTCAAGGTTCTCATGGCATTCTCTTCTCTTTTTTTTTTTTCCTCGTAGCAGCTTGTTTTTCTGGTAGGGACTCTGAAGCCAAAGGGTTTTGTACCTTGTATCCTAGCAATGAGGAGGATTGTGCTCTGGGACATTGAAAGCCCTCTTGGACTGATACTTCTCAACTAGGCCTCTTCCCAGGGTGTTTTTATTTTACTCACAAAAATGAATGTAGCCAGTGTGAGGTAGGTCTGACAGGAATTTCAATGGGAATAAGCTTCCCTCAACCTTTACTAGACTGCAGCGACGGTGTGTTTAAACGTCAGTCACAAACACACAGGCTTGATGTTGAGGGGTGAGGTTTGTCATCTGTACATGATCATGTCATCTGTGTGCTGACTCTCACTGGGGGTCAAAGTATGGAGTAAACTCATGTATCTTCTCCGTCTTTTTTCTTTTTTTCTGTGTTACAGATTGTATCCAGAAGGATGTGTATTTAAACGTGAGCTGCTAGGAGGTCAAGAGGTGACATGCCTCTGTAAAACACCACTGGAAACAAATGGTAAGGAGCTGATGTCTGTGTTAGTTTATAATGCTAAAGGAATCTAAAACACATTATAAAAACACATCTCAGCTCTTCTCCAGACTTTTAGTAATGGTGTTTTAAAAAGGTTTAGTTATGTGTATCGCATGTAGGGTTGCAGCGATATCCTGGTTTGACTGTATATTTTGCTACTAAAGCTTGATGGTATTACCAGTGTGGAAAGGAATACGACCAAAACGGAGAGTCTGACCCATGCGTGCCTGTCAGATTCAGCATTGGTCACACACACGCAAAAGCAGTAGAGGAAATGCAGTGACGAGAGGCTGATATCACCAGTTTCCTCCCCCCGCAAATGAGATATGAAAATGAGCAGCTTTGACTTTGGATATCTTGAAAACAAATGTGAGGTTGTCCTCTAGGACGGATATCCAGTTTGCAAAAAATGTGTGCTGTTTATAACTTCAGTCAGCACTAGTATGAATGCTACGAATCCTTATGAATAAAATACAAATATTAAGTAATTTTCTACTCTCTGGCTGACATATGTGTGTGTGCGAGTGTGCAGAAACTATTTAAATAATTGTTTAGAGAACTTTAACATTATTTTCAGATGTTTACACAACAGACTCCATCTCAAGCAACAGTCAGTTTCTGGTTTTACATCAATGCATGAACAGTCACACAGGACATTTTGTCTGCGTTGAGCGCTTTTACTTTTAATACTTACATAGTACATTTTCATGATAATGCTTAACATTTTCAATTATTAATTGTTATGTGGGGATCCATGTCATAATGCATGTATGGAGGCAGCACATGCAGACATTCTTTGTAACACTTTATTCTGTCTTGGTTCCCTCAGCTCTGCTGCGATGCCTCCAGGGATGGTGCATCGTCTTTGTCTGCTGGCAGTCCAGACACTGCTGTCTCTTCAGCTGCTAGCCATTGGCTCGCCCTTTTTCTCATTACGCGGTGGTATTGTCCAAGGATCAGACTCCTCCACCTTCAGTCATTATCCCACCTTTATAAGGAATGACACCCTGTTTGAGCACTTGGCCCTGCATCCTGACCCCAGTGTGGGTCGCGTCTACATCGGGGCCCGAGATCACCTGTTCCAGCTGGATCGGTTCCTCCAGCCTGAACTCCAGGATGACACTGGACCTGCCAAAGACAGTCGGGAGTGCTTACCTCCTGTTACTGAGAGCAACTGTCCTCAAGCTAGGATGACCAATAACCACAACAAGCTACTGCTGGTTGATCCTTACTCCATGGAACTTATTACCTGTGGAAGCATCAACCAAGGAATCTGTGAGAAGCGTAGTCTAGATTCTTTAGATAAGGTACTTTTCTCCACAGAGAGGCCGGTGGATACCCAGTACGTAGCAGCTAACCACCCTAATGTGAGCACAGTTGGGCTCGTGGTTCGGGCCCATCCTAACAGGCAGCCAGTACTGTTTGTGGGCCGGGGTTACACCAGCAGCCATCCACCTATTTCCACAAGAAACCTCGCCCAGGAACCAGTTTTTTCTTACGAAGAAACCGCTAAGTTGGCCGTGGCAGGTCGCCTCTCAGAATATGACCATCATTTTGTAGCATCATTTGCCCACCGTCAGCATGTTTACTTCGTCTTCTACAGACGGGACCTAAAATCACAGTCACGTGAATATCGCACCTACATCTCTCGAGTCTGCTTGGACGACCAGGCCTATTACTCCTATGTGGAAGTGCCCTTGACGTGCCGTTCCAGGGCAGGAAAAATGTACAACCTGCTACAAGCTGTCCAGCTCGGGCTCTCCAAAGATGAGAGTCAAAGCTCAGAGATTCTGCTTGGCGTCTTCTCCACTCGTTTGGCTTCATCAACTCGGCCCAGTGAGGACTCAGCCCTCTGCATGTTCAGCCTTGAAGATGTAGATCGAAGGATTAACTCCACCAGAGACCTATGTTACACACAGATGGGCAAAGAAGCAGGAGCAGAGGCAGCCTACATTGAGTATGAAGTCAAGTCCAACTGTGCCAACTTGCCAGAGGTGAGCTCACCTGACGGAGTTTGCTTGTTTCTGTGGTAACTTGTTACTGGGGCTTTCATGACTTTGATAAAGCAAGTGTAAACAAATGAGCAGCAGCACAATAAATATGAGCATAAACCATGTAGTGTAATCCTAAACAGAACCAGAGTTGATCATTTATAAGCATACTTTAGATTTGTTGTCATGGTAACTGTACTATAAGGTAGTTTCCATCCATTCCCTAAACACTCTGATTGAATTTGGAAAATGATAAGTTGTGTAAATCCCTAAATGTCCTGAGTCCTCCATACTGCATTAGGAAGCGTTAGGTAACAAGTAGACTAGCTATATAGTGTAATTTGTATTTTGTTCTTACACTTTAATTGTGAACTGTGACGTTTAATTTTCATTTTGATGTAAAAAAAGAACAAACTCGTTTCAGTCTCTCAATGACAAACTGAAGGACACTGTGCGCTGATGCTATGATGCACTTACTCTGACTTACGCTCTCTCCTGTGAAACTGCACGGTAGTCAACATTCTGAGTTAGACAGCTGTCACACTGGTCGACTCCCACGTGTCAGTGTGTGTAATTGTATGTTCGTATGACAGGGAAAAACCAGAATCATGCTGAGAGCAACGTCTTGCATTTTCAAATATTATTTTTCCTCCAATGATTGTATTGAATAAAAGCTTTCAGTTGCCACCCATCTGGAGCTGGCCAGCACCACCCTCTTCCAGCAAAGTGACCTCTGCATCAGAGAGGATGAAATTTAATTTGACATTTTTGTAACAGACAAATGTAATGCTGTGGAGGAGGGATTCAATTAGACTGACCCTCTCACAACGCCGATTCTGCAAGTCCTGCCTTTATGTGGTGTGTTCATGTGTGTGCACATGAGCAATGCTTCACACAAGCATTGCATTTGGATGAGCTAGTTTGACATCGTCCTCTATTATCACTTCTTCACGTGCGGAGTCTGTCGAGCAGCACTGACCCCCTCGACCTGTGCAGCTGCGTGTGGCAGATCAGCTCAAGGGGAAAAGGTGTAATTTAATAGAGCTCTGGTCAGGGAGGGATTGATCAGCTACATTAGCTGTATTTAGTGAGGTGGGGTTGGTGGTAATGTTTAACAAGGCCTGACAAGGATGGATAAAGACACACCAGACAGAGTCAAGCCTCTGAAGTAGAAGACAGGAATAAATGAGGCGATACACCTGTAGAGTGGGGCAGAAAAATTAGGAGCTGAAAGTGAAAGTAAAGGTGAAAAGGAGGAAATCCACAACAGACCATATGGCTAGAGGGGAACAATAATGAGGGATCTGGGGCTGAAAGAGATTTACAGTGTGATTAACATCCCTGTACACAAACAAATCAGCCTCTATCCCTATTCAGTCTTTGCCAGGACAGTCCATGTGCACCAGAGATGGCCTCACGTGGGGTCTGAACAGTGTGGAACATGCTTTGTCACGATACAGGACTCCTGCCAGACAGTAGTGATCCTCCCTTGTTGTGTTACTCACTCGTGATTACTGCAGACATGTACGTCCAGATGCCTTTATCTCGGTCAAAAAGTGGCACTTTGAAAGCAGAGATGCTGATGCGTAAGTTGGGCTGACCCACTGACCATGTTCATCCAATTTGCATTTAAATCAATTTTCCAGTCGAGCTGATAGTCCTTACACAGACCACATTCAACGTGTTTGTTAGACCTCACCGGTGTTTAGTAATACTGAAGGAAAACTCACAGGGCCTCTTTCAGAACTGCTCAAGTAAGGAGTCCATTCATAACAACATGCAATCCATCAAAACAAGTAGCCTTCAAAAGGCAGAGCTCTCAGGTTCATTGCCTCTACTTCCTATTGTTTATTACCAATAATGAAGCAACGACCCTGTTTTTAAATGTTCTCGTGGAAAAAAATTTCCCAGACCAAAAATCAACAACCCAGCCGCCAGAGCAAAGACTCCCTACTGCCAAACACTGAGGCAGAAACTGAATCTCTGTAAGCTTTAAAGGACAGAGTCGGAGTTTCTGGATTCCATTGATAGTTTGTCTTCAAAGCCCAGGCCCCCCCCCCACACACAATTCCTGTTCAGATTTCTGTAACCACAATAAAAGCACTGCTTTCACCTTTTTAGCTGACTTGCTAATGAGTAAGTCCGTGAAGGACTCTGACTGTATTTCACATGAAGTTCAGTGTGTCGTTTAATTCTCGGATGTAGTCTTCGTGTCACAGCTGAACGTGACATGTTGTCATCACCATTCACTGATTTCTCTCGTGCATCATCAGAACACCCTGGATGCCTATCCATGTGGCTCCGACCACACCCCCAGCCCGATGGCCAGCCGGATCGCCGTGGAAGCAGAGACCATACTGGACAGCCCCTCTGCACGTCTCACCGCTGTCACAGTCAGCGTGCGGGCAGGGCATACCATTGCCTTTTTGGGAGACTCAAGAGGGGACCTACACAAGGTAACGTGGCGTCATGTGCAGACAGGGTGTCGGTTTGTGTTGTGGTGTGGTTTTTTTATCATCGAACACAAATAAACATCAACATGACGTACTGTGTTTATGTACTAACTGTTGCGGTGCTGTTATTGTTGGAGCTTTGAAGACGCAGTCTGGCATACTTGACAACTTGTGTCAGTATTTTCAGAGCCTTTTTAGAGAATGAGTCTTTCCCATTAAAATGTAATAATTGTAATACATACCTTTGTCTGCCCACATGGCAGTCATCTAGAGCTCTCTTGCTAGTCAGTGAAACTCTAAAACAGTCTCCTTGTGTAGAGGATAGGTTTGTTTGTAGAAATATGTAATTTGTTCCTCTTGCCCAGTCATGGAATTTTATTCTAAATCATTTTTAATCAGAATGTCTGGAGTCATTCCAAACTGTTTACTCTTTCTTTGAGATGATTACTGAACAGACCTCTTTTGACGGTACTTGATGAAGTTGCTTTTCTCTCAGTGAACTAATGCTGATGTGTTGATATTCTGATGGGGGGGTCATGTATTAGAGTGCTACACTCACTTACAGACCTTTAGTTTAGCCATGATTCGATGATGAGAAAGTTCCTACGTCTTACTTTTTAATTTTCTGTTGGATGTTCACGTTATTATTTCTTGTGTAAAAATATCATTTCTATGTGGTTTTAGTCTTTGGAGCCTAATACAGAAGCTCAGTTTGATATAAAGCGGGTCTTCAGCTGTATGTCACTCAACAGAAACGTCCAGTCTTTTCTGTCATTGTGAACCGACTGTAAGCGTTTGGCTCAGTAGCTAGTTAATGTGAAGCTTCTCTGAAATGACAGTGTGCCCATCGAGCTGTCAGCTTGATTTCCAGAGTGCTGCAGTTTAGCGGAGGGGTCTCAGCTTAGGCATGAGGTCACACAACACAGCACCTCTGTGGGTTCTAATGGAGCTTGGTCACATTAAAGTAGACAAGAAATGATAAAATGGATAAACATCAACTTGGGGTTAAATAGAAGGTGTTTGTTAGAACAGTGTATTGCATATTTTTAATTGGGTTGTTAACAGCACTAAACACTGGACTAAACAGCTGCGTCATTCTGAATGTCAGTGGAGCAGTGAGGTTGTAAGGAGCCACCTTGATGTCAGGGGTTTACAGATTGTGAGCTGGTCCCCACACAGTCACCTCTTTGTGTCTTTCTTTCCCTGTGGTGGCTTGGGGTTGAGGCCCCCTTGCACAAGCAGAAATAGCACAATCACAGCCATTAACATATTTTTTTTACACAGTTACATCACATAGAGCCAGCTGAACCCCTGAGCAGCACATCACTGTGTCAGCTAACTGCCCTCCCATGCCTCAGTCATGCACGGTCAGTGCTGACTGGCACACACGTGCGTTTCCTAACAGAGAGTCTCATTCAGAATTCTGTAGAGTTGTTGCTCATAACGGCGGACAGTGTCCGTGTCATGTCACTGTCATTAATGGACACTTTGTCGTTTTCTGTTCTCCTGACTGCAGCGACCCACAATGAACATTGAAATTCAAACTGTGCATTTGCATTCTTAACACTGTTCACCTTATGTATTCTGTATAAATGGGGGTTATCCTGTTGGACGTATGCCAGCTTGATTGTTGTGTTATCGTGAGCAAAGTGCGAGAACAGAATGAACACAGCAGAATCGTATATGGTTTGGGAGGTTTGCTCTGGTCCCAGTCTCATAGTCCTCCTTCTGTCTGTGTAGGTTCATTAAGCACATTTTAACTCCCATTTGGACACTTTTAACTCACCTTTGTGTCTGAAAACGTTGTGCTAAAATTCAAAGTAACATCGTATAGATTTATCTGAACCAATCTAACAAATGCATTAAGCGACTGGGAGTGTGTTTTGAAGCAGACCGACTTAAAGGTTTGTGACCAGCAAGCAGAAAATGTATCCATTAATGAACAAGGGAAGGTCATTAATGGTCCCGTATTATGTGTCATTATTGATACTTGGATGAGTTGTCCTGATGTAGTCGTGTAGTCACGACACGAGACAGAATCACTGTTTTTCTCTCTCGTGTTTGTGTGTGTGTGTGTGTGTGTGTGTGTGTGTTTGTGTGCATGTGCTTCAAAATTAGTTTGGCTGCAGGGGTTCGATCACTAGAGGAAGTGAGGTCAACCACAGATGTCAGGTGATTAGGTCTGGCACAGGAGGCATGTTGTGTATTTTAACTGAGAAGGTACTTCCCCAAGTGTTGCCACGAAGTTGGAAGCACACCTTTGTTAAGAATAGTATTAACAAATGTGCCCCCAGCTTGTTGCTTCTATTGTATTACATACATGAGTGCTGACTCTCTGAAACCGTGTAAAGTCGTACATGGTGACCATTTTAAATCACTGAAAGATGTTTGACAATATCCACCCAAATTCCGAAGGTATCTTTTAAACCTCACACACTCGTCTATGCATTCACATTCTAAAAGAGCTCCGGTGAGGTCCTGGATAATTGTACCTTTTGTCTTAGTTATAAGAATTTCTTCTCCACAAAAACAAATAACATCATTTTTCTCACTTTGAATGAAAATCGTAGAAAAAGATGGATATGATGATAACACCAGCTGCAGAAAAAAGTCTTTCCATTTAAAAATCTACTGTTTTCCTGTGTGGTTACATGCTCTAATAGCATTATGTTGTCAATGCACATTGATTTTAAACCCAATACATTGTTATGTATTTGCTCAGGTGTTCCTGGGGCCAAACGGTGAGGTGGAGGAGTACTCCGTCATCTCCATTCAACAGAATGCAGCCATCAGCTTGGACCTCATCCTGGACCAGAAAGAGGAACATCTCTTCATCATGACCCATAACATGGTAATACTGCAGTCCTTTAGACTCTTGTTTCTGCCCCAATTCTTCCTGTTCCACTAAGGCGGTCTGTAGCTGGGATTATTCTAATGACCATATTTTCATTTTGCATTGTTCCACTGAGGAAAGTGGGCCACCTGTTCTATTAAATCAGATTTCAGGAGCTTAGCGTGGATGGTTTGCACAACTGAACATGATTGTGGTGTCCTGTTTGTAGCTGCAGAAGAGGCCAGTGGCTGAATGCCAGCAGCACACAGACTGCCATTCCTGCCTGCTGGCCCACGACCCCTACTGCGGCTGGTGTGTCCTCGAGGGCAGGTGAGATTACCACCAGTGCTATGTCCTAATCTGGCTAAATGATTAATTACCAGTTAAGTCATCAAATCAACAAACTGTTCATTATGATCAAAGTATATGAACATTGCTTGGTTACTGTAGTTAAGGTTTGTTTTTATTTAGTGTAAGTTTCACATCAATCTCATTTCCAAGATGTTTTTCATGTTATTACAGGTGCAGCTGTTTCTTATTATTACCAGATTCCAGTGAATTCTGTTGTTATGCGTTACAGCATCTCACTTTATCATCAGCACACACACGCAACGAGACAGTGTAGACTAGAGCCGTTACAAACATTGAGGCTGATGTGCAGAGTGATGGAAGATGCTTTAACTTTAAGTTAAATGCTTTAACATCACAGTAGAACAGGGATGACGGCTCTGAAAACCTAGCTGAACTTTGACTTCTGTGTGCTGTGTTGAATCGACATATGGCCAGTAGAAAGCAAAATGAATGAACACCTACTACCGTATTATGTTGTCTGATTCCTTGAGATGTATTACACAAGTTTAGCAACCTGTTGCCATAATATTACATACTGTTAATGATGATAATAAAAAAAGAGAAACGTTTGAAGACTGACTGACTAAAAATTAACTTTAGGTAGATGCAACATTTAATGAAGCTCAGCCTCAGTGAGTATTTTCTTAAGAACTGTAGAGTGTGAAATACGTTATTCTACACAGTAAATTATCTACTTTGTTTGTTTCACTTAGATTCCCAGAGTTCAAATAGGTTTACTGAAATAAGTAAATGCGTTAAAAAAGTTCAGCGCCAGCTTGTAGTGAGGCGTCAGAGGAGTCCGTTGTTAGCTTTTGAAGTCAGCATCTGAAGTCAGAGTTTCCTCTGGTGGAATTGTGTTTGGGTGTGATGAAAGAAATCTGCATCCCCTCCCTGTCCTCTCTGCTCTGCCTCACCAGCTGGCCCCTCGTCTTCCTCTCACTCTCTCTGTCCTTGTTTACACCAGATCTTCTGCCACCTTAATAATCCACTTCCTGTGTATTTTTCTTGATTTATGAGCTATGATTTATAGATGAGCAGTACGTACCGATGCCCATTTCCATGGTAGAATTTGATAGTAAATGTTTGATTGCCTGATGGTGTAACAGCCGTGGTGTTTTCCCTGCAGGTGTGTGCTGCAGTCAGAATGTTCTCGTGGGAAACAGCCCGGTCAGTGGCTGTGGAGCTTCGTCATGGAGCAGCAGTGTCTGAACATCCAGGACCTCAACCCCTCCAACGTCAGCAGGATGGAGAGCAGGATGGTGCGTCTGCAGCACACTCAGATAAACCACAGTAGAGAAGTAACAGGTCCTAACAGAGGGTTTGAGGGAGGATGAGGATTTCTGTTAACAGACAAATATATTTTCTCTGGCTTCTTTAGACTGCAAATTAGGATAAAATCATCCACCTCGAGGAGGTACAGGCTTTTCTTAAGAATATCTCGTAAAACGGATGCCTGCAGTGTTGGGTACACTATGTCCGTGATCTTGTTCTGCCCTTACATGTCTCCAAATAGAAAAACACGATAAAGCTCAACCCAAGTCACCGTGCCATAACTGATCCAACATTCCCTTATAAACAGAGCTGGTTGATTTGCTGCACGCTGGCTGGGAGCACTGTGTGTTAAGTGTCGAGGAATTTAGAGGAGATAGTGATCAGAACGGTGTCCTGGTGTAGTAGGAAACTGAGTATCAGTCATGTGCGAGGAAGGTGGTGCCTGTGGGCAGCAGGAGACACACAGAATATCTATACAATTCAAACCCAGAGGAAAGGAGGACTGAAGAGCAGGTTGTCTTTGAATCAGAGCAGGCCTTTCATGCCAGCCTTTGTTACGTGTCAGTACTAACTCAATATTTAGGTTGGAGAAATAGGTGGCATGTTAGCGTGAGCAGCCAGACAGCAGCACAAACAGAATATCTAACAAAAGACGCACTGTTTGATGGATGATGTCTTATGCAGAAGCATCACGTGAATGAGCGTCACTGCTGGAGCCAACTTCACAATGAAAAGTAGAACAAGAGAAGTCAATTTGTTCAGTGTGATTAGTGTCCCTGCAGCAGACGGATTAAAGAGATGTAGTTTTCAAACCCACGTTGAGCTTGAGCAGATCAGATTTGTGGTTTGAGACAGTTTAATCACTTACTGTTGTTATGACCGTCCCTGTCCTCTGGAACAGCACCGGTGTGGACTAACTTACTAATGCTGGACTCTGTCCTCTGCAGCAGTCTGTGCTTTCCACTCAGTGTCCACCAGTCTGCTGCTGCACGCTTGTCGTACAGTAGTTCACTGTGTATGTATCATGTGTGTCACATACTGTGGTCAAAGGCTCATAAATCTATGTTTTTTATACTTAAATGTTGTACTTTTAAACAGAGTCGTCTCTGGGCATCTGCTGGATTCTTTCCAAATGATATTTCGTTCTACTTGTACAATGACAGTGAAGACATTTTTATCCAATAGCTCTGTCTGATGTAATCTGTCAGCAGCAGTTTTAATATTTATTCTGTCCTCAGGTGTCCCTGTCTGTTCCCGGTCTTCCTGTGTTAGGAAAAGATGAGTCCTATTCCTGCTACTTCCAGGACAGCCACAGTCCTGCCACTGTCACCGGAACTGGTGTCACCTGTCACTCGCCGGACACCGGCAGAGTACCCACGGTTCCTCCAGGACAGGGTGAGTGTGCCTTAACTCGGGTTCTTCTAGAACTAAGCTGATGAAGCCGGGATTTAATTCCTAGTTTGATTTTGTGACTGAGGGATTTGGCAGCATCTTACATTGAGATTAGTTTTAGTGCTTGTGTGTTTCAGTATACAGAAACATAAATAACATGTACACGGTTCAGCTCTACTGTCCATGAATCTAGGCTAACCCAATCCATTTTTTAAACTGGTTTACGCAGCAGGGAGGAATGTGTAAACATACAGCTGCCCATAAATCTCTTCCTCCAGTGATTCTGGGCCTTGATATGTGTTGTGGTTTGGTGGGAGCAGCCTGTTTGTTATGGTAAGTCAGTGGCAATGACAAGAGAAGATTAAGTGATGTAAATAAAAACTGAAGCCTCCACGGAGGTCACTCTCACACGATTTCTCTTGTCTTCCTCTCTTCCTTACTGCTTCCCATGCCTGCATTCCTGAACCCCACAGCTTGTTGTTCACAGGGCGCAGGCAGAATCAGTCCGGGGGGGGGGGGTGTTACCAAGATATGGACACCCAGGCTGTATTTAAAGTCCTAACTGTGGCTTATCTTTACTTAGAGAGTGTTTAACTTAATAAAAGACAGAGCTTGAAGGCATGTGAGGGCAGCTGCTGAGGAGCACATTCTCACCTCACTACTGCTCGTCTAACAAAGCTTCTCAAGTGAAAAAACACTTCATACAGTTTCACTCTGATCCTTATCTGCCAGCAAACAATCAGCCTGTAGTAAAGGAGAAGATCTCACAAACACTAATTAACAAAGAGTAGTTCCATTCTCATTTATCAGCTACACCACAGCAGGCTAATACTGAAATATAGAGTCCAAGGACTCTGTAAACATTTCTTCAGCTTAACTCACCTGTTTCACCCTTCAGAGCTGCACTGATATTCCGTCCAAGAATCCATTGTCCCGTCTTTCTGCACATCAAAAAAAACATTAGTTAAAATTATTAAAGCTAAAGAAAGAAAGATTCATTCCCTATAATGTTTACGAAGACAGGAGAATTGTTCTCTGCTCTGATTTTTAACCTCTGCTGAACACCACACAGAGCATCTTCTCCTGTCTCGTACCATTCCACATACATCTTATTGATAGGGGGAGTTTCCAGCAGCAGGGACAGAGACGCTGATCAGAGCTGAGGGAAGGAAAGCTGCAGAGTGGCGACAGTTCACCTTTCAGCCTGAAGCAAACAGCCAAGAGAACGCTGGAGTGTCTGCTTGTCTACGTTTGTAAAAAGCTGCTCACAGCGTCATCACTGCGCACAGAAAACATTTGTAACACAAAGTGCAGAGCTCTGAAGCCTTTGTCCAGTGTGAGTTTGGATAGGCTGATGCTGCTGGGCTGTTTGGCCTGTGGGTGTTTCAGGTTCATCACGTGTGAGTGAGCTGGAGCTTTATCTGTTTGAGGCCTGCATGCACATGTCTGTGTTTGCATGTGTGAGTAGGAGTTTCCAGGAGAATAACCTGAGGCTTCACCTCTGACTGTATTGTTAGTCTGCACTTGGACTAACTGAGCCTCTTATCGACACGTGTCCTAATGAACCTGGTCTAGTTACGACAAGTGTAAGATGAGTTTCTGATCCAGATGATGTGGCTTTTTTCAGACTTTGTTGTAGTGACGTCACCCAGGAAATTAGTTTAGTGAGCACACAATTTTCATTTTGTGAAAGAAACGTTTTTCTGTTGCTAGCTGAGTCAATCAGCTGTGGCCCTCTTTACATTAAACCCATCCAGATCATTCCTCTGAGTAATTTCACTTCAGATTGTTAAATCCACATCAGTGATCTAGGCCTGGCTGCTTGGAGCTTGTGTACTGTGTTGAGAATCATCATATCTGTCACTTCACAGGCTGGAAGTCTTGCTAAGTATTGTTAGTGGACTGCCCATTGGCCCTGTGCGGAGGTGACACATAATGTTAACCTGTGTTGTTTTCAGCTCTTCTCATGCTCTCTCTCTCTGTTGTTTTCCTCAGACTTCGTCACAGTCACCTTGTCTCTTCGTTTCGGCGACGTCACCGTCACGGCGAGGGATTTCACCTTCTACGACTGCATGGCTGTGAAGCAGCTGTCTGGCAGCATGCCGTGAGTTACCTCTGAAGATCAGCACTGCTCCTCCTCTCAGTCTGACTCTCTATCTGTTCCGCTGTGCTTCATGGTCGTTCTTGATCACTTCAACCTTCAACCTCTGTGTTTATTCACTTCTGCCTCTCGCTCTTTATTAGTACCACAGTATTTCTACACACAGTATGTTCACCACATGGCTCAACCGTGCTGCCTGAGCTTAGATTTATCTGTAGAATGTCCAGCACCTTTGTTTAAATAATGATAATATAGATAAATTCCTAAAACAACAGTAGAGAGCAACTGCAAGTGGCTTCGATAGTAAGTGATAATTCAAATGTGTATGTTCCATGTCATTAAAGTTGTTTTTAGTAATCACAGCACAGTCTGTATGTTTTGACTTCTGATGGAATTAACCAGCACTGACAAACCTGTGACAACATGGCCCAAAGAGCTGCTGTCTGCGTGGCTCTGGGAAATGTTGGGACATAGCTGCACATATTACTCATTACACAAACCTCCTTTAGGCTCAAACTGAAAGTGTGTTTACGACTGTGTGTAAATCATTGTACCGTTCATTCAGAGATACTCAGAGAAACATGTCATAAAAGCAGATCAGAAAAGAAAACCCAGCAGCTGAATGAATTAGACAGTGTAACTCACTGGTGGCTGAATACACTGATCAGCTACCAATATGATAATGAACCTTAATCAAATGACATGAAAATGTTGAATCATCTCGACATCACCACGTGTGAAAATCTTAGGGTCCTTCCTGATCTTGTTCACTGTGTGTCTGTGCCTCTTTCACTCCCCGTCTGCCTGTTTTTTCTCCAGTAAAAAGCTGAGGCTCGGTGCAGTGACCTTTCATACAACTGGGGCAGATTGGCAGTGATTAGATTAGTCTGTGTGGTGTAGTTGCTGCGTCTTCCTCTATACCATCATTTTCCCTTGTCCTGCATGTCACAGGACACATATGCTTTATAAAACATAATCAGTCCTCCCCCGTTTTCCCCTCATAGCTCCTCACCCCGAATCATTGTCTCACCTTCCTCTTTGCGACAGGTGTGACCTGCAGGCTTTGATTTTATGCTCTGTCTCTCTCTGCAGTTGCCGTGGTTGTGTTCTGAGCAAGTGGGGCTGTAACTGGTGTGTTCACCAGCACTCGTGTACGCACAAGCCCACCTGTGAGGAGGGGGTCATCATCTACAACCAATACGTAAGTTACAGCAGCAAACAGCTGGTGTTTTATAGCAGAGCCACCACTATAATCTGACGAGTAGCTTAGATTCTTAGGATCATGGTAAGTAGTTTCCCACCTGAGCCTCCTGTGTGCTGCACTCGACAGTGAGCCTCATCGTGGAACAGTAACATCAGGTCATGTTTTTAACATCACCTTCCAGTTGACTTTTTGGTTACTTCCATTTTCCTTTCTCCATTTTATTTTTGTCTCACCCTCTCCTCATGTCCCCTCTACTCTACCCCTCTCCCCCAGTTTAAACTCCCCACCTCAGCTCCTCCCACAAGCAAACCACTTAAAGTGATCACAGCAGCCAGTACGACAACAGCTGCCCCAGTAACCACCACCACGACAACCACCCCAACTACAACACCCGCTACAACCACATCTACAACAACTACAACAACTACTACTACTACTACTACCACAACTGTCACAACAACTGCAGCCCCCACCACTGTAGCAACCACTGAGGAGCCAGCCACCACCCCCAGGCCCACTGTACCACCCACAACTACAACCACTCCTGAGCTGACCACCCCTCTGACCACCCTTCCCCCTCAGCCTGCCACCACCTTTGCACACACCACAGCAGCACCTCCAACTCCAGAGGTCACCAGTGGGAAGGAAGAAGAGTTTGAAGCAGGAGGACTTATTGTTGTCACCCAAAGTGACCGTGAAGATGCAGCCGTCACGCGCGGTGCTCTCATGGTGGCTACAGAGTTGGTGCCTGTTACCATGGCTGATGGTCTGGATCCTGTGATGCCTCTCATCATCTCGGACTCCACCCCATTGGAGGAGTCACCCCGCAGTGATACCCAGGAAGCCGGAGGAACACTGAGCCTGGCTGAGCCTCCCACCACTGTCTGGTCTGGCTTCCCCCTGCCCACGCCTTTCCCCCTGGACAATCCAGAGGACTCAGAGCCGTCCCTGTACCTGGAGCTGACGCAGACACCCAGGCCGATGCCGACAGAAGACACACAGACTGAGTCAGTGAGCCCGAGCACTGATCCTGTTGTGCTCCCAGGGCTAAATGAAGACGTGGGTGTCCACGCTGAGGGTGCTGTTCAGTCAGAAAATGACACGGCCACATTTTCAGCTGCCACTCTGTTGTCTGGTGATGGTGAGGCTGAGCCCCCATCCTACCCTCGCCTGCTGGACACTGACTCAGAGCAGGACTACCAGTATGATTCAGCTGATGCCTTCCTCCCGGTGAGTTCAGCCGTCTCCCTCTTCCTCCTTGTTCTACTGCTTCTTCCTCTCAAAGCTTCAGCAGCCTCCCAGCGTTCCCAGCTCTTGACTGGAATCTGTACTCTCACTAAAGGAAGAGACCGCGTCCCCGGTCTGCTCTTATTTCCCTGCTCTTCCTCTGCCGTCTAACACTTCTGTTCTTTTTTGTTGTTTTGCTTTGTGCACTAACTGATTCAGCTGACTGAGCTGCAGTTGTTTTATTTTGTGTAGCAGAATTGCAGTAAAATCAGAAACAGCTCTCTTAATCACGTAAAGGTTAAAATACACATTTTCTCATTAGCTGGACTCTAAACTCTGTACGCATCAGGTACGATTTAGGAACTACAGTGAAATAAAATGCAGTTTATCAGCATCAGATCATGTTTATTCATGTAGACGCTGACCGTGGTGATCCTGCTGGCTCAGTTTACTTTTGTCTTGATTCCTGACGGACATGAAAAATGGTGGTGAAAATCTGATGGTGTCTTCTTATGTTACATTTGATGCCAGCGACAGGTTTCAAAAACTTTAAATTTAAACTGTATATTTAAAAAATGAAACATCTCAGAACTAATTATGTTAGTTGGCACCAGGTCAGTATCATGACTGGTTATAAAAGAGCATCTTAGAGAGGCTTCAGAAGTCAGGCGAGGTTCATCACTCTGTGAAGACTGCACAGGCAAATAGTTCAGCCACCACCAACATCGCCATGTTAGGCAGTTCACACATTTACAAGTAGTGGCTTTAATTTGAATATTAGAAGATTAGTACAGCCTGCACCGTCCACCTGCAGTGCTGCCTTGCTGGATCATAAGGAAAAAAGCGTGTGCATGCAAACGTAAGCAGAAAGTGAGGTAGAGAGGAGGTGTGTGTGTTTATTCTTTGTGTCTGTCTCAAACAACAGGGGGACGAGGGCTCCTTTGTGAGCTGGGGTGCCGCAGCTTGCCCCTGTGTGGAAAAGGTCCAGGGTTCATCGCTGCTGCCCGTTAGAGTGGAGAGGAAGATCACCTTACTGGCCCGCAACCTGCACCTGTATGAGGTACAACACACACACACACACAATCAGCATCAAAACACAACGACTCTGTTCACCCAGCCAGTGCCGTCTTCATCAAACACTAACCTGCTGTGTGTTCAGGACATGGAGCTGGACTACGAGTGCGTGTTGGTCATCGAGGGGCAGACGGTCGTGGTGGACGCCTACGTGGAAACCGAGGACACGGATCCGTCAAACTTTGACATCACCTGTCAGCTACACCAGGTGTGCTTCAGTTCATGTCTCATGTTGTGACAAATAGCAGCTGAGTGCATTTCTTTCAATGAAACCATTGGTGTTTGTTCAGTACACATATTCAGCTCCAGTGGAGGAGTACAGCGCCATGGTGTATGTGAAGAGAAGAGACACCTTCCATGTGGACAGCCCTGCTGATCTTTATGGTGAGATCAGGAATGCACTGTATAATGTAAGGCTTCATTATTCTGTCCCTTATCCAACACATATACACCGACTGCTGTCATGTCCTCAGTGACTCTGTACAACTGCTCCGTGGGCCGATCAGACTGCAGCCGCTGCCGTACAGCCGACCAGAAGTATGGCTGTGTGTGGTGTGGCAGTGCTCAGGCCAGCTGCTTGTACTCAGACTCCTGCAGTGAACCTGTGCAGCAGACGTGCCCTGCCCCCGTCATCAACTCTGTCAGTACTGACCTTTAACCCCTCTCTTAATATTTTCATATCATTAATTCACAAAGGTTTCTTTTGAACGTAAACGTTTCCTTCCCTCAGATTGAGCCGCTCTCCGGTCTGTTGGAAGGAGGCACCATGGTGACCATCTCAGGCTCCAACCTCGGCCAGAAGGCTGAAGACATCCTTCACTCGGTATCAGTGGCTGGAGTGCCCTGCACCGTCATCCCCAACCTCTATGAGGTCTCCTCCAGGTACACATCTGCTGCAACAGCAGCTTGATATCATCATTTGTTTGGTTTCACTTCTTTCTCTCAAATACTGAGCCACTACGTAATTCAGTGTGTGAAAGTGAAAATGTTCCACTTATTGTATATCTAGATGTGATATCACCAGTGTCGCATGAGCATCTTTAAAATCAACAATCCTGAATGTTTGTCCTCCAGGATTGTGTGCAGGACCAAAGCCAGCGGAGGAGAGAAGGTGGGCCAAGTCTCTGTTAAAGTGAGCGGAGGAGAGTTTGGCCTGTCGAGCCAGACATTCAGCTACCAGGTACATTAGAGTCAATTTCATTACACTACAGTACATTAGGTTTTGTTGACCCATATGTGAGAATTGGCTGGTTTGCAGCAGTAGGTTTAATAGCATAAGACAAAGAGCCGGAAACAAAGGAGAACCAGTAAGAGAAAGTGAACCTGTGAGTTGATCATATAACAAACTGAACCTTCATCAGCTCGGAACGAGTGCTGCTGTTTAACAGTAGTGGAAAATGATCATGACCATCAGTCCAAAACCAAGACATTTCACTCACAGAGATGGATAAGAGAAAGCAGCAAATCGGTAAGGAGCTGGAAACAGAGAGATGAATAAACGAGATCATTCAAATGATTGATGATTAGCTGTTTAATAAATGACTTGCATAACTGCATGGAATAAACGGTGATGTGTAGCGTCTCATACAGTTTAATTGTGCCCATTAGGACATTTTTATGTCCCCTTCCATTTTTAGTTGCTGATTTTACTGCTTTTTTGATCCTGTTGTTTTGAAATGCAGTTAGACATCAGCTAAGAGAGAAAGAGTGAGACAGTCTGTGAGTGTTGAGATGTGAGTTTATGCATGTCTAGGGCACGTGAGCACCTCATCACAAAGACACAGACCCACAAACACCAGCTAGATCATGGAGATTAGTGTGTTGCCCGGCGGTGGAGTCACAGGGCTCTCTGCTGGACAAACTACACGGTAGTGACTCTGGGAATGAAAATGCTCAAACACCTGTCTTTAACTTTGTGTGTCTGTGTAACTGTCTGCTTCTGCTTCCGTCACCTCAGGATCCATTTGTAATGGCGGTGTCACCTGAGAGGGGGCCCAAAGCTGGAGGAACATCCCTGACCATCACTGGCCGAAACCTGCTAACAGGCCGACCCTCGGACCTCAGCATCACTGTAGGAGGAGTGCCCTGTAACATGTGAGACAAACACACACACGGTTTAAACAGTCTGTTGTTGGTTCACAGCCAGATTTCAATTAGATTCACTGATCACCCAGTTTGTCTGTCAGCCTGTCAGTGTGACCTCTGACCTGTTCCGTCTCATCCGCAGTGTATCAGACGTGCACAGGTCCGGTGTCCAGTGTGTGACAGGGAGCAGCAATAAGACCGGAGATCACCAGGTCACCCTGCACTACGGCAGCAGCCAGCGTCACCTCCACGCTTCACCCTATCATTACACCCCCAACCCCAACATCACCCACGCCAAGCCACCCAAGAGCTTCCTGCAGTAAGTTTGGCCTTCAGTCCTCCACGTCCTCGTCTTGTTTCCGAGTTAGAAAGTGGCACGTGGCACAAACTGAAGGAATGTGAATTCTAAGGCTGGTTTCTGTGTTTAGTGGTGGTCGACTGATCCTTGTGTCGGGCCACAATTTGGACGTAGTGCAGGAGCCCCGGATGGTGGTGACGGTCTCTCCCTTTGAGTCAGTCAGCCAGAGCAAAAGGAGGCGACGGAGGAAGAGGAGGAGTTCATTACAGGGGGCACTTGGAAGGCCGGTCAGGATGATTCCTGACCCTGTGTGTCCTGGAGACCCACTCTGCTCTGTCAAACAGGTCTGTGTGCGTTGGACAGAATGGACAGCAGCATTTTAAAAGTTGTTGAAAGCCCAACTCTCACTTCCTTTAATAAACTCTTATTCTGCTCCCTCCTTGTCTCATCAGTTCATGGAGCGCTGTGAGGTGAACTCCTCCACCCTGATCCTGTGCCGTTCTCCAATGGTGGATTCCTCTGTTTTTGGGTCAAAAGTCATGGTGCAGTTTCTACTAGACAACCTGCGCTTTGACTTCAACGATTTGAGCCCCCAGGCCTTCAGCTATGAGCTCAACCCCGTCCTACGCCGCCTGAACCAGCAGGACCCTCTGAAAGCCTACCGCTACAACCCCGGCAGCTTCATTCAGCTGGAGGTCAGTGACAGACAGGCAGAGCTGGAAGTCTTAGTTCTACTAACTCAAAAACACAATGTCCAAATAGACACTCTGTTATCTATCTAAATCTAACCAAAAGGATTCAGTCTTTACAAAGCATGAGCAAACACCCGGAGCTGGAGGTTACAGTGGTTCAGATCTGAACAGGAATCTCTCTGTTCTCAGGGAGAAAACCTGGACCTTGCTGTCACTAAAGATGAAGTGGTGGTGATGATCGGGGAAGGTGTGTGTGCTGTGAAGACCCTGACCAAACACCATCTGTACTGTGAGCCACCACCTCAGCAGCCCGCTCCAGGACCCAACGGGAAAAAGCGAGAGGGCACCGACAACCTCCCCGAGTTCACCGTGAGTTCACTTTCACTTTGCAGCAGAACAGTTAGCGTATGTGTGTGTGGGGGGAACTGCACTCTTACCTTTTTAATGACGGCGTGTGGTATGTGTGTATTTCAGGTCCAAATGGGAAACCTGAACTTTTCTCTTGGTAAGGTTCAGTATGACAACCTCAGCCCGCCCACCTTCCCACTGGAAGCTCAGATTGGAGTGGGAGTTGGGGCATCGATAGTGGCCCTCATCGTTCTCATCATCGTCCTCATCTACAGGTCAGTAGACTGTGTGTGTTTAAAGTTAGTTAGTTATCAATTAAAATGTACTTGAATTAACCAAACAATGATCAGGTCCAGTCAAACGCCAATATACCTCAGTGGGCTTTACAGTCCTTACAGCAGCCTCTGTTCAAGCCTCAGGAAGATCAACGGACGAGGACAGACGGGAAATGGATGTTGTACAGAACCTAGAACCCCTAGCTCCACCTGGAGAGGGAACATAACAACTTGGTAGATTTAGACTTTTTAGATTTTAGACATTCAATGATAACTAAATAAATATCCACATATGATCACTTACGATCAGATAGAAGACACTGTGCCAAACAGAGAGGATCCAAGCAGCCTGATCTCCCCCTCAAGCTGTAATATGCAGCTTAAAATAAGCACACTGTGTTAGTAAGATCTCCATAAACCTTTCTGACCTAAATGCTGCCGGATGACCAGAGAGAAGTTAGTCAGTCTGTGTCGTTAGGGCGACTGTGATCAGGATGTTAAGTGATTTATTCCAGCTTGCAGTGTGGAGCTTTGTAAAACAGTGACACTCATCTGACCAGCACCACACACTGAAGTTTGACTTTTCAGTCTTTGTAAACGTTTTGGATAAAACTCTGAACATCCAGCACAGTTTTATAATAATATAATTACTGCACCTGTCATACAGTCGCTCATTTGGAAAAGGAGCAGTTGAAGGGATGAAGATGTTGAGGAGATGTGTGAGTGGACTCATTAGAGATGAAGTAGTAAACACAGCTACAGCAGGTGCCACTTATGGCAGGAACGTCTTCCTGTAATTGAAGCTGTGTGGAACTTAGAAACTTACAAAAGATGCCGTCACTTTAACAGATAGATGAAACTGCTCATCTTACACCTTCTTTGTCTGTCTTACGTCATTAAACTAAAGACCTTAGCAAATCTGAGTCCAGGACTGTCACCTCCACAGTCACCTGATGCTTGCTGTTTGGATCAAGTTGGATCAAGTTACTCAACGTTTTTACAGTTCCGCTGAATTTCTGCTAATCCAGTGTAAAGCCGACACTACTTGTTCTCTCCTCCAGCCCTGTTTGACCTTCTCTGTTTCCCTCTGTTAGGAGAAAGAGTAAGCAGGCCCTGAGGGACTACAAGAAGGTCCAGATCCAACTGGAGAACTTGGAGACGAGTGTGAGAGACCGCTGCAAGAAAGAGTTCACAGGTAAAAACAAAGAAAAGAGCTTGATGGCAGCAAAGGTTCACGACAAAGAAGAGGCAAAATGACAAGGACGTTTGTTGTAGTTTGTGGAGGCCAACAGGTCCACTTTGTTTTCACACTGGTCTTAAGACATGATCCCATTACATCACACCTCCTGGATCAAATGTTCCCCAAATCCCACATGGCTGCTGGAGAGGAGCTCCATTTTAGTCTGTCAGTATTTCCCAGCTCTTTCCTCAGCACTGAGAGCTGATATAGTTCTGAGCACTCTTCATTCCCCCTCACACAGACCTGATGACAGAGATGATGGACATGTCCAGTGACCTGGTGGGCTCAGGCATCCCATTCCTCGATTACCGGATGTACGCCGAGCGCATTTTCTTCCCGGGACACAGAGAGTCTCCGCTGAGGCGAGACCTGGACGTTCAGGAGTGTCGGCGGCAGACGGTGGAGCAGGGCCTGGTGCAGCTGTCCAACCTGCTCAACAGCAAACTGTTCCTCACCAAGGTAGCCTCCATCACATATGGAGAGAGTACGTACGTTTTGAGCTGAGGCATAACTCACATTGTCTCCTCCTCTTAGTTCATTCACACTCTGGAGAGCCAGCGGACCTTCTCTCCCAGAGACAGAGCCTATGTGGCCTCCCTGCTGACGGTGGCACTTCATGGCAAGCTTGAATATTTCACAGACATCCTCAAAACTCTCCTCAATGACTTAGTGGAGCAGTACGTGGCTAAGAACCCCAAACTGATGCTCCGACGGTAAGTAGAGCAAGCAGAGTAAAAGCACGGGATGTTTGAAACCTGTTTTTCTGTTACAACCGTGTTTTGTTTTCCAAACAACAGGACAGAGACGGTTGTGGAGAAGCTGCTGACCAACTGGATGTCCATCTGCCTCTACACGTTCCTCAGGGTCAGTCAGCTACACGGTCAATGTTCTGTCAGAGCCACTAGGCTCATCACAAGTGACACCTGAGTGTTCAGTAACACATGAAAGGTCTGATCTGTATTTGTGAGTCGTATGCTGCCAGTGTGAGCGCTGGGCTGAAATGTGCACAGAATTCCCCCATATGTACTGTTCCTTTAAGAGAAGTTATGTTCCAACACTAACTTTTTCTTAGATGATATTTCACTCTGTGGAGACCGATGCAGGCAGGTGTGTAAATACAGCTGACAGACAGAAAATGGAAAGAATGAGACTAAAAGGTGAAATGCTTACATCAGTATCCAACTTTTAAAACACAGGAGATCAGGCTCAGAATATAAATGACCAGAACAGTTTTTTCTGCTTAAACCTTTTTTTAAATAGCATATGAATTTATGTACTAGGCAAAAAGCAAAACATGTTTTGTACTTTAAATTCCTCAGAGTAGCAGCATTCAGCCAGCAGGTGGAAGCATATTATGGTACAAGTGTCCATCTCTACTTCAAGACATGACCACTTTAAAACGTGTACAGGTGGTTTGGGACGACTTGGTGACAGAGTGAAGGAAACGCAGCCAACACACGCTCAGCAGAGCTGTTTGAGTTTTGCTGAGAGGATGTGAAGAGTGAGCAGAGCTGTTATCGAAAAGAGATTTAGCTCTGTTTACATAATTCCAAGCGTGTTCTGTGTGACCAAACTATTCTGTAAACCACCAGGGAGCAGCTCAGCTGTTTCTGTATGGTCAGTTATAGGCAGCAGTTACAAATCTATATCAGTGACATGTATATATGTTAGTGTATGTTACGATAACTCTCCTCACTGTGATGTGTGAAGTGTCATTAATCCTTTAAAATAGCAGATGCAGTTCGAAGGTCAAAGTACTGACCTCAGTGAAATGCCAAGGGAATATTTGATGAGAAATGTTCCCATGTAGAGGGATGGGCATTGTTTAAAAAGAGGACAAAGAAAGAAGTCTGAGTAGAAGAACTTTAATCCTCAGTAATAATTGACTTCAGTGTGGTGTGTATGTCTGTGTGCAGGACTCAGCGGGAGAGTCTCTCTACATGCTCTTTAAGGCCATAAAACACCAAGTAGATAAAGGGCCGGTGGACGCTGTGACCGGCAAGGCCAAGTACACCCTCAATGACAACCGCCTGCTGCGAGAGGACGTGGAGTACAAAACCCTGGTGAGGAGAACGAGTTACACTTCCAATGACTGAACTGTTGTCCTCCATCAAGTATTGTTCCAGCGCTCACGTCTCTGTTCATCTCCGGCAGACTCTGAATGTACTGGTGCAGGGTGGAGGAGTGAATGAGACGCAGCCGCTGCCCTCCAAAGTGCTGGACTGTGACACCATCACACAGGTGAAAGAGAAGCTGCTAGATCAGGTCTACAAGGCCACGTCCTTCTCCCACCGACCCCACGTGGACTCACTAGACCTGGGTGAGAATCCACACACAACACATCCACGTTAAGCTGGCATTCATCTGAACATTTTACTTCATGATGAGTAAAGTTAGAGAACCCTCCAGACTTCTGCTTTTCTTATGTTAAGCTGTGGCGCCCCCTACAGCACGACATAAATCAATACAAGGACAGAGCACAGTCTGTAGCTGTTACTGTAATTATTACCTGTGAGACTAATTACAGTGTAAATGTGTTTTATTTAATACTGTGTTTTACTATAGCTCTAACACACACAAATCATTTTTACACATTGTACTGATGGCTGAGCTGTTGTGCGTTGTTCAGAGTGGAGGTCGGGTGTTGCTGGTCACCTTATCCTTTCAGACGAGGATCTGACATCTGTTGTTCAGGGCAACTGGAAGCGCCTGAACACACTGCAGCACTACAAGGTCAGTGTCACACTACTAACACGCTTCCTCTTCACAGAGGACGCCTGCAGTGAAAAGGTCTGTTTCTGCTCTACAGTGGTAACTTTATGTCCTTTCTCAGGTCCCAGATGGGGCGACTGTGGCGCTGGTCCCTCGCCACACCAAACACATTCACCACGACAACCACGACTACGTAGCAGGAGAGAGTGAGTCAAAATGAGAGAAGGCAGCTTTTGATCGTAGCACCTGATTAACTGGACTTCACCTGACTTCAGCTGATGTTTAGTGACATCAGATTATTGGTGTTGCTGTTTCTTTTCCTACCATCACTCTGTATGTTTGATGGGTGTGTTCAGTAAAGACATGACTCTATACACATGACAACTATATAACAATAAATCTAATCACTGTCATCAAAGTGACGCCTCAAAGCCAGGTAACCTGTATGGGTTGTTTGTGGACGTGTTCTACTGTGATGAATTTTATATAAAATCGATTTTCTATACCAGGCTTCAGCAGGTTGGAATGTTTCTGAACACTTTAGAGTAGACTGGGTGGTCTGCTGGTGGTCTAATTCAACAACAAGCAGCTACAAAGGGACATTTTTATGAACCTCTTTTGACTTCTCCATATGTGATGGGGGAACGATCAATGAAGGCTTAGTAAATCTTTTGAAAACATGGTTGTGTACAGAAACGCCCATGCTAGAGGACGCAGATGAGGGCGGAGTAAGGCTGTGGCACCTGGTGAAAGCCAGCGAGGAGCCCGAGCTCCCCAAACATCGCAGAGGCAGCCTGAGGGAGCGAGAGAGGGCCAAGGCCATCCCTGAGATATACCTGACCCGCCTGCTGTCCATGAAGGTACACACAAGCACACAGAAAGTCTTTCCTGAAGTGAACTCTCAGCGTCATTTTTCCTGACTCTGCTCTTCCTCCTTCCTCAGGGCACACTGCAGAAGTTTGTAGATGATCTGTTCACAGTGATCCTCAGCACCAGCCGTCCTGTCCCTCTGGCTGTCAAATACTTCTTTGACCTGCTGGATGAACAGGCGGCTCAACACGGCATCTCAGACCCCGAGACCATCCACATTTGGAAGACTAATAGGTAAAGAACACAAACAAACACATTAGTTAGAATGATTGACGCTAACGAAGTAGGCGTGTCTGTAATGTGTGGCTGTGTTTTCAGTCTCCCTCTACGTTTCTGGATCAACATTGTGAAGAACCCTCAGTTCATATTTGACGTCCAGGCGTCAGACCACGTGGATGCTGTGCTGTCTGTCATCGCCCAGACCTTCATGGACTCGTGCACCATCGCTGAGCACAAACTGGGACGGGTAAGGATGAACAAATGACATGAAATAACATTTGCTCACACGTACTTGTATAGCTGTGTTCTCAGTGGCTTGCTTGGTTTGTGTTTAAACAGGACTCTCCCATCAACAAGCTGCTGTATGCCAGAGACATTCCCCGCTACAAGCAGATGGTAGAAAGGTGGGTTCACGTTTAATGAGACTCTGTCATCATGTTAGCGGACGTGCTACAGACAGACAATAGAAGAGGGCAGTGAACGAAGCCCTGGGGGAATCTGGTGGAGGAGTAGGAGCTGGATACTTTGCTGGTTTGCCCAGAGAGAGCCAGTGAAGTGACACCAGCATCTGTTTGGTCTCCAGTATAACAGTTTCTACAGAGCTTCATTCTCTCTACTGACGTTACAACTCCAGACCAGCACTGTCAAAAAAAACCCACTCTGAAATTTATTTGGAAAAACATCGTGGGATAAAAATGCAGGTTTATTTATTGCAGAGAGAAAAAAGCTTAATACAGACATAGTACAGACGCATAATTGTGGTGATGCAGAGCTGCTACATTCACAGTTGCTTTGCTGATTGGATTCCCATGTGTCTGTACACTGAACAAAGCAAAATGCCTCCAAAGAAATCATAAATGCAGCCATTTGAAACCGTTTAGTATGTATTGATCTTTATTTCAGGTACTATGCTGACATCAGGCAGACCATCTCAGCCAGTGACCAGGAGATGAACTCTGCTCTGGCCGAACTGTCCAGGGTGAGCACAACCACATCTCTGACGCCGCACAGTAAAGAAACGCAGCAGGTGTTGACATCTAACCTCACTGGTTTGTGTTTCAGAACTACTCTGGAGAGCTGAACTACCTGGTGGCCCTGCACGAGCTCTACAAATACATCAACAAATACTACGACCAGGTAACCTGAACACTTTCCTCTGCATGCCTGTGTTTGGTTTGACTGTGGTGTACAGGGTTTCAGGAATGAGCTGGTGTGTTTTTTCCCCTCGTCATCAGATCATCACGGCGCTGGAGGAGGACACCACAGCCCAGAAGATGCAGCTCGGCTACAGACTACAGCAGATTGCTGCTGCTGTGGAGAACAAAGTTACCGATTTGTGACAGAGGAAGGGCTGCACCAAACGACCAAATGGAGTCGGTGGGAGACAAATTAGGGAGAACGATGGACAAGTAAAAGTGTGAGGTGCAGGATTGTAACTGGCATTGAAGTTCACATCCTAGAACCCTTTATCCTAGTGATGCATCTGGGACTGCAGTCCAGACACTGTGAGGTCCTGAGTCCACTGTAGAAACAGGAAGGGGACAGACACACAGGACTAAACAGACCTGGACAAAGATGTTGCACCGTTCATGAAGAGACACGTGGAGAGAAAACTGAGGGTTTTATCTGTTCAAAACAGCCGACCTCATCTGAGGACTAATGAAAGTGGGATTTTCCCTTTGGAATGAACTTTTATGAAGCGGTACCTCTTATGCCTTGTGTGCTTGTTGCTGCTGTACAGTCAGGTGTGTGTGTGTGTGTGTGTGTGTGTATGCGCACATATCTATATCTCCCTGGTTGTGTCTACCTGTTACATTTCTGGATTCTAGTACAAAGTATTGAAGTAAGTGGTTATTATAATTCAGCAGTATTTTACAAACACAATGACAACTTTTTGTTTTAACCATGGTCACAACATTTTATCCTTAAAGCAAATCACTGAGAGCTCCACGAGTCACTGCCACCATCTACCTCAGCCTGCTGTGCTGCATCAGTTGCTCTCTTTCTGCCACGCACGTGACCCCACAGAAACGCCAGATCTGTCCTCATACGCATACGCAGTAACGTCTGCTTAGCATCTCATCTGCAGTGGCGCACACACACACACACACTCTCACAGGTGTGTTCATTTGATGTCCATTATTTTCTGCTGTAACATTGTAGGGTTTTTCTTCCTTGCTTTTATACTTGTTGTTGTGGACGTGTGTAAAGTGTTGGAGTCACTGGGAAACAGAATACCACTGTGTGTGTGTGTGTGTGTGTGTGTGTGTGTGTGTGTGTGTGTGTGTGTGTGTGTGTGTGTCATGCAGTGTTTTCTAGTGTGTTCCTGTTTTGTAAATGTTTCTAACATTCCTTCTACTGTAGATTGTGATGTCCAATCATGGTTCAACCTTGTTCCAGACAGTGATGCTGGGTGAAATGTTCTGGTACTGACATCGTGCTCGGTACAGGTGCTGCACCTGCCGAGGGTCCCGATGCTTTTATTATTTTTATTTAAATAATGGAGACTCTGTCTGAAATCACTCCCACAGGAATTATCTCACGCGTTCAGCATGGAGCATTGCATTGTGGGAGCACATTTAGCATCCAGACACTTAGTTACCATGGTACACTATATATGAACAGGGAGTGATGTCAGACACAAACTGGCTTTCTAGGCTTTTTGGTGCAGGGTGTGGTTTGTCAACACTGCTCCTGTTTCAGAAACTGTTTTTATTTAAATAATCTTCCTGTGACACCTGTTTTAGTGCTGACTGCTGGGTTCAGGTGAATCCACCTGGAAGCAAGACATTGATTTGTCATCCAGCAAACGCACTCTAACACAGCAGGTACCAATGTGATACCACGTTTTTCATTTGCTTTTTCATCACACATTTTAAAAAGTCTTGATTTTCTTGGATCCATAGTTTTTAACCTTGATTAAATCCAGACAGCTGCACAAGTATAGATAAAGTGTTATCTTGAGATTTCAGTTACACAATGACAAGACTGAGAGTCTGTTGTGATTCATGCCAACTTTTTTACTCATGTTTAGGTTTCGTACCCAGTCCGAGTCATCAGTGACCAACAAAGGTGGCAGTGAAAACAGCTACATTTTCATTTCTGTCAACTATCAGTTTGTGTGGGGGTAAAAGCTCAGAGATGACACCGACAAACTGTCTGAGGGAAAACTATAATTATTATTAGGCTGTATAAATTTGGTAATGTAGAGCAGGCTCTGCAAGGAGCAGTTTTAAAGATCTTTCTTATTGTGTGTGTTAATATCATTGTAAATACTGTAGTGACTGTAACTGTAGTGATTTAACATGTTTAATAAGAGAGGACAAATTCTCACATATGCTGAAGTAATAAAATATTCTTAAAATGATGTGTGGTGTTTTCAGAAACATTACGTTTGTTCATATGTAAGAATGTCGTGAGTGAGAGCTGTAATAAAAGATAATAATGGTGGACATGTTGTCTGGGGTCAGATTATCTGGTGCTGAGCCTGTTACTATGGAGATGGGACCTGTTTGCCGTCTCCGACCACAGAATAAAAACGGTTTTATCATTTGGTTTTGTGTTTGGAATTAAAATATAAACATATCTATATAATTATAGTTTTCGTTAATGTTTCCAAATGCATCTTGAAATCCCCCCTGTTATAAACGCTCTGCCCTAAGTTTCCCCTTAATTAGCGAGTCGGAAGCTGCGCATCGGAAGCAGCGCCGTGGACCAAATGGAGTAACGCACAAGTCGGTACCAGACGGGAACACACTGGATGTAATAACACACCCGAATAGAACACTCTACCGTCACAGCTGAAAATTAAGACGTACGTACTCCGTGGGAAGTCACCGTAATCGTTTGTTCCGTCGAGCTAGCTAGCTGCGCTTAACAGGTAAGCTAAGCACAGGTAACATGTAGGGAGTCAAGCTAGCATTAGTGGCTAATGCTAATGTTAGCTAGCGTCGTAAAAAAATCCACCGTCGAGCAACAAATGTTGCTTTAATTATCAGACAAGACAGCGTCAACCTAAAGTCTGTCCATGCAAATGACGAGCAGTGTCTTAACGTTAGTGAAATAAGGAAAGCTGACGTTGCTAGTTAACGTGGCTGATGTACGGCTTGTTTTGCTAACGTTGCTCATTGTTAGTGTAAGTTAGCGCTGCTTTTAGCTCTCTTCATACATTTCTTCTCGGACACAAGGATATGGTCGACAAACAAGGCCTTGTTTGTTTCGGTCAGGGTCGCCTGGCCATTAAAATGTCTTTTTTCATTTTGAACTTAAGGGTTATGGTCATTTTTAGCTTTCCTGCTGATGTGAATTAACGAAGTCGTTTGTGTTTCAGCTGATAGCAGTAACGTCATGTGCCACACGCTCATCAGGATTTACAGGGAGATTGTTAGACTTGCAAATGAAGCGAAATTCACAGTAGCTAATAGACTAATACTATTGTACTAAATCATAACTCGTTGAAATGACAATATACAGTTGCAATAACTATTTTGAATTTCCTGGTTTTGTGCATAAATCGGTCATGAAATCTGATCTGATCTTCACCAAAGTCTCAAATATCAACATGGTGATGAGTGATGGTGAAACAGTGTTTTAATGAGGGGTTAAAGCTTTGACAGTTTCTGCTTCCTGCTGATAAACGTCAGAATTCATTTCCCATTACATTATGGCAAGAGGTCCAGGTCTAGAGGCAGTGAAGCAGTTCCAAATCATGATGCTTCCTCTACCCTAACTTTCATGATGGTCACAATTCTCTTTTCTCTTTGCTTTGTAACTCTTTCCAGCTAGATGTAACTCCAAAACTCTTAAACCACACCTCTATTCACGTTGAATTGTTTGGGCTCCATGTTTGCTAACACCTGACTTCAGTGTGCAGCGACATCAGTAGCACTTACACTGACTTTCACTCATCTTTTCTATCACCACTCTGTATGTTTAATGGGTTAAAATTCAGTAAAGACACGAACGATCAGGTCAAACTATTGTTTGTTGACATTTCTGACTATGTGAAGATCACATCAAATTTAATGACCAATTTATGCAAAAAAAAACAGCAAACTTACTTTTTTTTGCAACTGCAGCATTCGTGTCCACTAGGTTTGAGCAGTAATAATAACACATTGTATGTTGCCTTATCATTTTACACACGTCTGTCAGATGTTATCAGAGTTATATCTGAATGGTTTTATTTCATGTAATACATAACTGTCAAACATAGGTAATATGTATATAATGAATAACATTTGTTGGTATATTTACCTAACTTTATATGAAAAAACACTGTCGGTAACTCAAATTACATTCTTCATTTGTTCTGGAAAGGATCCTGAAATAAATGTAGTCACAAGAAGCAGCTTCTTATTCATGTGAGATAGAGCTGTGCTTGGTGTTCACTGTGACTCTTCTGTGTATTGCAGTCAGGAATGGAGCCATCAGAGCAGTCAGGCCCAGACTCATGCTCCCAGGATGTCAACCCTGTGTTTCTGCAGCAGCTCAGAGAGTTGGACATCCCAGAGGAAGCAGCCAAAGAGGTGGGACAGTACACTCAATGGTGGGCAGCTTGTTTCAGCATTGGAGGCAATGTTAGTTTTGTCAAGGAAAACTATGACAAAGACTATACTTGAATCAGTTCACTGATTTGAGACCATATTCACTACCCACCCCGCGGTAACTGTGACTGAATGTTGCTGTTGCTGAATTTAATGAAAGCTAAACTATACAACTGCCTTGGCAGTTAATATTACTGCTGGTATGAGTGTCTGGTAAGAATTCAAACATGAATACGTCATGTCGGCCACATTTAAAGCGACGATCTGCAACTGAAGCTTGTGCTAGCATGTGTTTTTCCTGTACCAAACAGCTCAGTAGGTTATTATTGAGGGAGTGGTGAATGTTGAAATGCTCTCACTGCTGATGTATATTGTAATAAGGTGTAAAGATCTAAAGCTACATACATGTCGTTATATGTTGATCTGTCCTTTATAATGAATGTATGAATTACCACATCTGGCAAGATTTTGATTAGATTTCCCTGTACTAGTTAACAATATCTGTCTTTTTTTATTGCTTCTCACCACTTCAGGCACTGCAGCACACTCGGAACGTGTCTGCCGAAGAGGCGGCCATGTACTACTTCAACAAGCTGGAGAATGAGGTGCCCATAAGCTAGCCTTAGTCCCCACAGGTACACCTTGGTACATTAGACCTCGTGGAGTTTGTCCAAAGCCAAATCTCAGTCTCTGTTTCTGTGTACTTGGACCCGCAGGAGGTGGGAGACGATGACGTCATGTTCAAGATGGTGTTTGTGGTGAACATGGAGCTTGCTATGGGTGTTGGAAAGGTATGTCAGGTGGTGGCAGTGTGGGATGTGTTCACATACCTAGTCCATCTCAAAGAAAGGCTTTCCCCAGCATTTAGCAATAGCTCTACTGTCAAAACAGAAGCCAAGTGAACCTGGCAAGATCTTTCCTTTATTTGTAATTAACTCACAGCAGAACTTGTTACCTTTAAGTGAAGCTCTAACAAGTCCACACACACATCCCGGAGTTTACTCAGACTTTATCCAGTGAGCCCCCCAGTACAAAGTTTGGGTATTATTGGAATGTGATCTGCACTGTGTCATCTGGACACTGGAAACAAGCAGAGTTTCTCCCCATGTAAGAACACATATGACTTGACAGTGTCCAGCTGCGCACTACATGTGTCAAAACACAACTCCGCACAATGTCCGGACCTAATCCTCCCATCATTGTCCAGAGTTTCCATGTGAGAACAGCTCAGGACAGATTCCTGATCAGCTGGCCTGAGTGCTGTGTGTTTGTGCAGGTGGCAGCCCAGGTCGGCCATGCTGCTGTGGGTTTGTACCAGGCTCTGCAAGAGAAGAACAGCTGGAGGGAAATGGCCTGGAAGTGGGACAATCGTGGGTGAGTGAGTTCATACTAATGCATCACCGTGTTATTGTTTTGATAAGGTTTTGTATTCAGAATCTGCAAAGTAACTAGTAATCAAAGATTTAAATACATGTAATGAGTAAAGAGGACAATATTTCCCTCTCAACTGTAGAGAGGTAATAGAAACAAATCCTCAGAACAAAATTTTTTAGATATCTTATTGCAGCATGTATATTGTTGAACAAGTACATCAGACTTATTAACCATTAATAAGGAGGACTTGTGCATGGTATTGATACAGAGCCAAGAAGGTGGTTGTCCAGGGCACCAATGTGGCTCATCTGTTGGAGCTGCAGGCCCTGGCTATGAGCCTCAGCCTGCCCACTTACCTGGTCCAGGACGCGGGACTCACCCAGGTGAGGCAAATGTGCCATCCTCAAAGTTTCAGTACTGTCTTTTGGAGACACCAATATTTTTTGTTATCAATCAACAAATGTGATGTTGTCTGTGTTGCTTCATGTGAACAAATTTGAGTATCTCAGGAATAAACCAACTCATCCTGTCTTCGGCAGGTGGAGGCTGGCTCCCACACTGTTCTGGCCATCATGGGTGAGGAGGAGGTGGTGAACAATGTCACTGGGAGCCTGAAGCTGCTCTGAGGGGCGCGACCCCACAGTGGGGAGGCATGGCTCTGCAGCAGCAAGGTGCAACCAGCAGATGGCAGCATTTCCCAGCAACAGGGGGAGTCTTGCAAGTGTGTAACAACCTTAAAAAAAAACCTGAAGAAGAAGAAGGGAAACCAAGACATGTCCCAACACCAGTAAACAAACACCCAATCATTTGTTTCCCTTTCATTCTTTGTCTGAGCCGCTTAGTCGGCCGTTGAGAGCAGGGGGCAGGGGAGAGAGAGAGGCCCGTTTCTCACAGGGGAATGAGATGAAAGCAGTTGAATTTCTTTTTTTCTGGTGAACTTCCTCTTAGTTTTTAAATGGCCTAAATACTTAGAGAGATCTAATTAGAATCTTGATGAATTTTCAAACACATGTAGTTGTTCTGTTTCTGAAATAAGACTTTATTTCATCCTTAAGAGGAAATTTGGGGAGGGGGGAGAATCAGTTTTGTAATATTGTAGTTATGCTTCTTTACGGGGCTGAGTAGTGTAGACTAATAGATAATGTCATTAGAATCATACCCATAGCAGATTTAGCATTTTCCTGTTCCCCTAAGTGGAGGGTAACTTATGTCACCTGTGAACACTCATTTTTTGATGTTGAAATGATTTTGTCTGTATGCAACTATCCTCCCAAAGATCCCTGTCCTATAAACTCACTGACATTACTCGTGTATGATAAATGGCTATATTTTGTATACATATGCCTGTTAGGGTCATACACTGTATAATCTGTGGTGTGCCATCCTGAACAGTATGCACAGCTACTGGACGTTGTTGTATTGTTGTTTTTTCCTTTATGCAAAAGGGGGAAAGAAAATCCCAAGTCCTATGTTTTGGATTTATTGTTCCAGTCGGGGGAGGGGGGAGGTTCTGTGGAGCTTAAAGGTCATGTAACAAAGGTCTGTGCTGGGCCTAACTTTATGCACTCTGCCTGCCTGTCCTGGATAGTTTGCAATAATTTGATAAACTTACAGCTTGAGAGAATGCAGATTATTGTGTTTATATGACAACTGTTATCTTGCGCACTAATAATCTTAATAAATAATGATGTGCGACTTGTTGTCTGAGCCTTTTCACTAACAAATATTTGTGGCCATGAGCTGCCACTCCCAGAATTCTGCCACTCCCAGAATTTGTTTCTAACGAGTCCTGTGCTTGAAATACGAAATGTATATTTGTAGAGACCACTGGAATCCTAAATCCTGACAGTTATGTAATTGTAGCAGTGTGTCCACAGGATGCCTCGTGTTGTATTGTTATTTGTGTGAGACCATTAAAGTTCTACCAGAGGAGGTAACAAGCAGCCTGAAACATGTTTTACCTGACTGTGCAGATAAAGAGGTCTGCTGTCTGTGAGCGTGTGTGTGTGGAGGGGCAGCAGGGTTGAACAGCCGTGTTGCAGAGGTCTGTTTTGGCCATATGACTGTGTGTTTTTTTCTTCACCCTAGTAACAATGGCGGCTTTGTGAAATATGACCACTGCCTGCCATGAGTGCCTGGCCTTGTAGGGAAACTTATAAACTGTCCTTCAATTATTAACCTCACTGCGTGCTCTGAGAATCAGCCTGGTGGTTGTGTTTATAAAGGGAAGGCAGTCAGAGAAGATTCCAGAAGGAGAGCAGGAAGTGGGGACACTAGAAAACAGAAACCATGTGCATGCTGGGTAAAAAGAATAACGTCAAATATAAAAATACGTGCGTTCACGTGACCTTATTTTTTATACAATTCACCCACAGCAACGGAAATAAATATATACATTTATATTTCTTTACTTGGCAGCCGCTTTTATCCAAAGCGACTTACAAGGAGAGGTCACCAGCAATTACCACTCAGGTTCTGTAAATTCTGAGTTACTACAAACTAAGAGCCCTGATGTGACCTAACTCAAGATAAAGACCATGCTAGGAATGGTTTAGTGCTAGACATTTAGTGTGTGTGTGTGTATTTTTCTGTATATCGTGTATATATTTCTGAATTTCATATTATTATTATTGCGACAGCACATAAGTGTTTTGTTTTCTTTCTGTTATTCTACTTATCCGAAATAAGTTACTCCGCTAGCTTCGTGACACATCTCTGTTTGGCTAATATGTTTTAAGTCTCCCACATATACCAACTGCTTTCTAAACGTTCACCTCGCCGAGTCTTTCGTCACAACCGCAGTGTGGCCGGTTTATTATTCCGCCGCCTAATCTCAGCGCTCGTCAGACCTCTGCAACAAATGACGTTGGCATTTCTCACCGCGGCCAATCCAAAGTCGCCACTAAGTCTCCTGACAGGACGAGAAGCCAATCGTCCCATTGTGACATGTGTCTATAAATACTGTCATCCAAATGCCGAGAGTAGCGTTTATTTACGCCTATCTGTTGAAAACAGTGCGTCCGTGCGGCTCTTTGTTTCTACATCCGGTGTGTGCGGTGAGGCAGGGGGCAGTGATTCAACGACACATTTCTCTCAGTGGCACCTCAGTACACGTTGTGCTAATTCTTTCGCCCCTTCTGTCATCTGGTACACTCCCTGGAGTAAGTTAGTTTTATTGAACAGCAGGTCGACTGGGTTTTTATTTTCGTTGTGTTGGTCACTTCCGCTATCTGCATATGTGAAAAGCCTGATTTCGGCAGCGGGGATCGCCATTAGGAAGAACCGGTAATAGTAGCATTAAAGATCTAAGAGCACTGGTCAGCAGTTTCCTTGCAGGACACGACCAGAACAACACCTCGTTCGTTTATGTGACATACCGGTAGGTGGGGCTGGGCTGACCCAGTGGGCTAACCCTGCCTCTGGTGTCCCTGGAACTGGGCCCCAGAGACCCCGTGTAGTTAACGCTTGCTACTATGTATTGGTATAAATCTCCTTCCACGATAGACGGATGAATGTAACCCTCAAATAAAAAACAATAATCCCACTACCGAACTCAAATAAATTCCACTGCATTTGAATTTAATAATGCGCCTTTCCCGAAACTCAGAAGGTATATATCCTCTGCTGAGTGCCAAATTGCTTCCCGTCTCCAGCCACTCTCCTTAGCTCTCCTCCTTGTATGCCACCAGTACACTCATTTCATAATGGAACTGAATTTTCGCACCCCTCCTCAAATCAGTGCCCGCCCCGTTATACGTAGTTGCCGGGAAAAAAACCTAATCGACGCTGTGCCTCACCAATTACTTACACGTATACCTTGTGTCCAACATGACTGACATATTTCTGTCGAATCATTGGCGAGAGGCGGGATTTCGCGTTAAGGGCCGTCCAAGGAGCGAGCCCCTGCGCGGTCGCCAGGGAAACCCCGTGGCGTGGTTGTGTGTCAGTTTCGCTAGAACCCGCGGTCGATGCCGGTGAGGAGGGGGATGGGCGCCTCTGTGAGAGTAAGGACCCGAGACAGAATCAGAGCCCAGTATCACATACAGCAGCATATACCCCGTTATAAATAGCGACTGTAAATATACAATACACTAAAATAAATGGATCTATCTACCGGGGATCTATTATAGACACTTAATGGATGCACTGCACCTGAACAGGACAGGGAATTTAACTTTGCGCCTATGCGTGGGAGACACTGAGAAGTTTGTTTCCAACCCCAGGAGAAGGAGCTACTTTGAGGGCTAAGGATACAGGAGACACCGAGGCCGACATACAGGCCTAGTGGCCTGGTTGGATTTGATGTTGGGATATTCTGAGGACTTCATACTAACCGTTACATGAATTTGCCTCGTTTGGACTAGTTTGGAATGCCTCTTTAGGTGAGTAACATTTCTTATGTGTTAAATGTTATGTACCATTTTTAAATGTTGCCAGTAACATAAGTGTTAGAGACAGTAACTAGCCATGTTTTCAGTCAACCAAACATAGCTATGAAGCTAACCAACTTACGTTACCTAGCTAACTACTTAGCGCCTACTTAAGTTTATTAGAACAAGTTGGTAGCTTCCACCATCTTTCCAGCTTGGAAGTGGATTGCTCGGCTAGCTAAAAGCTCCCTATTCCAACGTTCATGAATTACCTTACAGGGCTGCCCTTAGCTGTGTCTGGAATGATCTTGGTGACCATGGTTATTTGCTCCTCGTGTTTGTTTTTTTTATAGCTAGCATGTTCATCCAAAAGTACACACTGCCAGTTTTTAAAAGCCAATATTGTAACATTATTTCAAGCACCCGTGGCCTCTTGGCTCTTATCAACATTGTCCAAGTTTTCAGTAGTTTTGCTGGTGTAATGTTTAACGTTAGTACATCAGGGGTGCCTCCACTTCAGTTTTTTCACGTTTCATACCAGGTTCATATCAGTAACACTGGGGAAGCATCTTTTGTATTGAGAATGCTAAGGTATAAATATGTGTTGTTATGAGGCATTAAGCAATAAATCTTAAAGTTTTGCTAATGTATTACCACAAAGGCTTAATATACTCCTTATATTGCGAGACTAAAACAACATCTGCAGCACGCTGGCATAATATAGATTTAGGTTTAGATATAGATTTGTTGCATAGTTATTACATTGGATTGAACGTAGAAGCGCATCCCATTTATTGGGCTAGGAAGTTCGGATCCATACGGCGTAGGGTGATATGGAAAACTTATTTTGTACGAACCAAAAAAATGTTAGATTGCTGTTTTGACAGCATTGCTTTGAATGTAGTCCTGGGTCCACGAAACCGTCGAATATTTTGAAAGTTATCATGATACAGTGTGCACTTTGGTCATTATTGGCGACTCATGTTAGCAAAGAAACCAGCTGCTGTGTTAATGCTAGGTTAGCAGACAAGCTGTAGGCAACAAATGCTACACTAGCCTTTATAGCAAACTTTTTGGATATTTTCCAGTTAATTGTGTCCTAATTTCGACCCGTTACTTTACGTAATGTTCGCACCTGAAATCGTATCTGCAAGTGTATCTCACAGTTGCTGTGGACTTGTGGACTATTCGTTTAGTTTTAATAGAAAATATGCTGTTTTCGTCATGGTGGTGTTTGGCTACATCATGTTAATGCTTTCATCTTTGGCAACATTCCAAACTTAGCTCATGCGTGTGAATCGAGCTGAATTTCCGGTTGTGTTTTCTCTATTTGTGCTTGTTAATTTTGGGAGTGTGTGCGTGCGTGCATGTGGGTTCCAGCCATAAGAACCAGATCTGTGAGGTAGTGACTTGCTTTTCTTCACCTCCCCCAACTACCAACCCCCCAGTCTCGGTTGCGGTTAGGAGAAATGGGTGGTATTTTAGAGGGGAGTTCTTGTTTCCTTTTTTAGCCTCCATTTTTTATTTCACTGTGTGAGCAAGTGCGAGTAGCACTGTTGATCCGGATTGTAGTAATGACAAGTTTCGGCCAAGTTACGGGCGCCATAGCTGTTAGCTTTTTAAACACCATGGCGTTGTTAAATACACGAGATTTTGTCTTGATTATGAGGAAGTGCTACATGTCATTGTGGTGATTTCACTGGTCAGAATCCCGTCTCAATATTAAACTCTTCTTGATCATGTTAATAGCGTGGTTGGTCGTTATTTTTAGGTAGAAACGTCATATTGTGAACATAATTGGCAAGATCTGTTGGCAAATTGCCGAATGATTAAATAGCGCATTTCATCGTACTGTAATGTTTTTATTAGGTTTGTAATTTATTAGGATCCCGCGTTTTCCGAGCACAAATGGCTGATCTAACCGTCGCCCGAGTATCCGTGTTCCACTCAGCTGCACCACGTAGGCACGCATTGTACGGCGCCAGAGACCGAAGCTCAGAGAAAGGAGACTCTATTTTGTTTTAGGGTCAAATCATGTGTCACAGGATGTGTGACTGCTTTCCTACAGTTATATTTATTTCTGATCATCGTTAGTGTACATTCATTTCTGCTCTGTGAACAGCTTGGTTGCTCCCTATAAACACTGTTCACACTAGGCCAATGTGTTCCAACCAAGTTTGGTGAAAAATCCACTCATTCAATGTAATTTTGATTTTGTAATATGTATGTGTGGCCTTAGCGTGAGTGTGTATGTGTGTGTTTTTCTGAGCTGTAGTCGACCTTGCTTCATGAGTACAAAGATTACAGTGAGGTTTAGCCAGCGCCAAGTATTCAGATTGATCTTGAAGCCTGTTGGAAGCCAGATTGCTGAGAGCTGAGCCTTGTTTTCATTGGTTGTGACTGACATTCTCTGAATGTGTTTCACATCTTTTAATAGAATGTGTTGGCTGCAACTCGTAGACCTGGCCACTGACAACTACTGGAAACACAAACCCCACTGGCACTCCCCTCGACCTGGCCCTTCTTGTTATCTTGAACAAACACTGATCACCAGCAGAACAGAAAGTCACAGCAAATAGCAGAGTAAGGAATGAAAAGAGGGTTAGGAAGCAGGGAAGCACACAGTGGTGAGCCTTCTTAACTCCACCTGCCACCCTGGGGAAGCTAAGAATGTACTGTTTGGCTGCTTTTTGCTGTTCTTTGCTGAACTGACCTGCTGTGTTAGGTGCTAGGGCTCTCAAGCTGCTTCAGATGATGTTTTAGAGAGTAATACATGTGGTAGTGTGTTGAGTTACACTTCAAAACAGGGCTTTCTTTGAGAATACCACTGTGTGGATCTGTCTGCAGGATATGGTCCCTTCTTTCCCAATATGGGCCTCTGAGGCTCTGTAGATCTGAGGAATGTGCAGACATGCAAGGTTACCATGGCCCTTTTTTCTGTTTACTAATGAATACAATCTTTCCCTCTCTGTGACATTTACAGTGTGCTTACAAACCATGAAAATGCAGTTGTTGTGGATGATGTGCTCTTGCAAACATGACTAGAATGAGTAAGTGGTGTGCTCTGATTAGTCTGGATCATAGTTGTACAAAATTTAAACCCTGATTTCTCTGCGTGTACATGTACAAGAGGGAGTGAATCAGGATATTGGCCCGTTTCCAAAAGAAGACAGGATTCTGTCTCGGTGCAGACGGTTGGAGAAGTGTGGGGGAGAGGTGGAGGAGGGGGTGTTGCTGTGAGGAATAGGAGGGAGAAAACCCTGTCCTTTTAGCTTTCGATATGCATGCTGATGACACTTATCATTACATGGAGGGCAGGTGTAGCTATTCATATGTAAATACAATTTCATGTGTGTTGTGCCAAGCCAAGTGCTGTGGATCTACACCTGTGTGGATTAAATTCACGTAAGTGAGTAGTAGTGTGAATTTTGTTTGACCACACTGCATTTGTTACTGTAGCAAATCTAGTTACATCAAAACATGTTAATGTCTTTAATTCATTAGTACGTAAAAGTATGTTTTCTTTTTAAATGTGTTTTATATAGATTATTTTGTAGACTGTCTTGAGATGCCTTCTGTTGTTTGACGTCAGGGACACACATAGTACTACCCTATTTCTGCAGCGTCTCATCTGCAGCTGCTGTGTGTTGTGTGGCTTGCTGTCCTGCACAACGGGGTTAAAAACAAGTTGCTCTGACGCCTGCCTCATCGGTGCTTTCCTATTGGTGCAGGGGTGCTGGGGCTGCTCCAATGGGGCGCAGCATTTTCTGGGCACTAGGGGAGCCGTGTTGCAGAGGGCTGTGCTGGTTAATTCTGTTTTGTGCAGAGAAGCAATGCTTCTTGGTAGAATAATGGAGGAGGAGGTGGAGGCGGCCAGGGAAAAAAAACAAGGCAGAGAGGGGAGGGTGAGGCAGGCAATCTACGTAATAATTTCTCTCTCCCCCTCTCTCTGCTCTCTCTCCTGTTTTATTGCACCTTTATATTTTGTCCTTCGTTTCTTTTTCTTTCTCTTTCTCACTGTCACGCTGCCCGTCTTGCCTTCTTGTGAATTTCCCAGAGACTAGAGCAGGAAAACGCTCACTATTGTTCAGAGTTTGTGTCCCTGCACCTTTTGGACTGCAGGCAGCCATTTTAGACTTATCCATATTAACCCTCCTCTCTCTTTGCTTTAACTCCCTTTCTCCTTGTTTTCTCACTGTTTCCTCCATGGATTCAAGCAGGGTAATAAGAAGACCGTCTAATGATGAATTAAAATACCCAAATGCTTTGTGTGAGATGAAACCAAGATTACAAAATCTGTAAGCACATATCCAAGGATGTTTGCTCACAGGGTGTTGTCACACAAGGAGAGAGCAAATAAGAACAGGAGGGCAGGAGAAAAACACCCAGGAGAGCTTTTGCACCAAAGTCAAGTTTTTTTTGTAATGCTCAGCAGCAGTGGTAAGGGAAAGGAGGGAAAGGAATGACCAGTGCCAGGTTTTTTCTGTTCATAGGTGGCCTGCTCTGTCACCTTGAGCAAATGGTTCCTTGTGGAAGACTGGAGTGGGAGTTTTTGTTTTATCTAAACATCGTTTATCCCTGTTCTTTCACTAATGCTGTTAACACACATTTGGTCTTAAAATAGAACACAGCCTTGAAACCTTGTTGAACCATGTTCCTCACTGAAGCTTGGCAGTTGTTGTTATTTCAAATACCATTACATACTTTTGTTTTCTTCACACATTTTAGTCTTGTTATATTAATTTCCTTAATTTAATAGAGTCAGATTACAACGCTAGAAGTCCTGCATCAGTTCAAAATGGCTGCCAAGCCTGTTTTTTTGTTTGTTCTTTTGAGTTATTGCAATCTTACGTTGGCTATATGTGCCTCTCTGCAGATGTTGTTGTGAGGTGGAGCCAGGACAAGGCCTCGTGTCACTCCAAAAAAGGCTGTTGGCCAAAAGAGGAAATGACATGTGAATGTGTTTGTCGTGCAATGAGATCACGTGAGAGACAGAGGGTGTCTCTGGTTCATGTTATGACAGAGCATTAGCTTATCTAACAACAAGATGGCTTTTTTTGGGCGTCGTGCCTCTGCTAGACTACTACTTGGAAAACAGCCCTCCCCACGTTTGGGAAAAGACATTGCTTGCAGGGAATGCAGCTATTGTGAGGACTGCGGCCACAGTGACACAGACATGCTCTACATGGGGGGAAAAACGCAGCCTTTGCCATTCATTTGAATGGAAGATGTGCGCTGACACAGCAGGGAGGGGAAGAGGGGGAACTGAAGGGGAATTGTCCAAAATGACGTGCACCAAAAAAATTCAGTCTGGTTATATTTTCTTTCTGCAGCACACTGTCACAGTGGTTATGCTGGCCCTTCACATACATGCAAGCACAGATTCCTGGTAGACTACATAACATAAATGTCTTTCTGCTGTTTAGCTCGAGTATGTTGATGAAAGATGAAACAGCTGCAGCCGTGATAACTGTGCTTGTAGTATTAATATGTCAGAATTAATATTAGTAACTGTAATTATGTATTAATCCCAAATAACCATTGCCATACCTGTGTATGAAACAACGCACATCCACAAACATGTTGTTTAAAGCAAGCCTTTTTTGTGTGAAGTGTCCTCCTCTAGAGTCTAGACCACAGAAGCAGGCTGCTTTCAGTTTGAAATGGAGGGGGAAAGGAAACAGAAGCAGGTTAGAAAGAGTTGGTGAAGCCTAAACAGACAGTAGTCGTTTCTTTTTGTGCCTCCTATAGGTTACCTAGCATCAGAATGACTGCGGCTGGCTTGTTTGCCCCAAAACAGATGATTGATTTTGTGTCACGCTGGCCCTGCTGTCGACTGTTCTCTCCCCCACTCCTGTTATAGCTCTCTCTTGGCCTTTGTTCTCCATTGTGTGTCTCCTCATCCCTGGTCTGGTCCCGTTCCATTCAGGCTGCTGGACATTGTTGTGTTAATATCAAGCCACACTGTGCTCCCAGGACGCCCGATTGCTCAGCATGACAGCATCCATGAAGGCAAATCATCGCCGTAATAATCAGAATTTTATCAGCAACAATGTGAAATGTAAAGACTACAGAATACTTACTTCTGAAATTTAAATACAGCTCAGTTTTCTCAAACTTTATTTGCACTATATTTCTTTAGTGATTTCAGGGTAAGATAATTTTGCTTGACCAATGACAGTCCAACAAATGTATTCACCATTTTACAGCCACACCTTCTCTAATGATTGTGTGCAGTTCCTTCCTAGGGGCTTTCCAGCTTAGAGGATTTTGTTTAAATTTAACTATAGTTTAGACTATCACAAGGTGATATTCAGAAATATTTTTTTTAAAGTGAAACATGTCTCTAAATTCAGTTGCATTTAACTTTTTTTTTTTTGACGGGCACTAGCAGCCGGTATGTTGTGAACTTCAAATTAGAGCTAATTTTTCTTCACTTCTGGCACCCAGCAACACAGCAGGTTGACATCTTTAGTAGCCAGTGAACATGAAATACCCTAAACTTAAAACAAGAAAAATTATTATGTTATTGCAAATTTTCAGGATGCACCTTCAAGCTGCTAGTGCTTGGATGGCAGGCTAAATGTAGCTTACACATTGTTAGCTTGTTCATGTTACCTCAAGGGTCCGAAGTTTTGATGAATGAAAATCCAAAGTGGTTCCAAACAGGGCTTTTTCTGTGACTCAGATCTTAAACCATTTGTGTTGGGTTCTAAACTCTCATTATCACAAGGTGGTGATTTTTGCTTGATTCAGTGTGTCTTATATTTAATTTTCAGTCATTGACGGTAATGTTGTGACTCCTGTCTGTCATGCAATATATTTAGTGCTGACACTTACTTTCTCATTTACTTGTAGGTAGCTAGCTAATGTTAGCTAACTAGTGTTTACCTTTGCTTTGACAATGAAAAAATGTCTTGTCCTTTAGCTCCCATACTGCAGCATTATTGACCCATCCACATCAAAAATACATATGGCTGCATGTACTTCTGTATGCTTTCATCCTGGCTACAGTGTAAGGGCAGGGATGGAGATATGTAAGATATGTAATATGTAGACATTCAGCAACTGAGATGCTACAGTGGGTGCTTTATAGTGATCACAGGTGGCCAAAACTTGCAGTTTGTTCTCATATGTTTGTTTTTCTTCTGTTGATATGAGGTCTAAATATTTGTTGCTTTGAGCAGATGGAAAATTAACAGGCCTGTGCTGCAGCTCTGTGGAGTGTCACATGACTTAAAAACTATGGATATGTTTTGCAGCGTGGGTGCTTACACGGTTCTTTATTTTTCCTCTTCTTGATTATGCTCAAACTGTTATTCCATCATGACAGCAGAGCTAGCAATATATAATACTTTTTAGCATTATGACCCTACAGTGTTGTTATAGCTGTGTGTTTGTCGTTTGTGTGTGACAAATGAGGCAGGCTAGAATGGAGTGTCCATATGTGTTTAGCATAAAATCCATTCCCCAGCAGTGTGTGTGTGTGTGTGTGTGTGTGTGTGTGTGTGTGTGTGTGTGTGTGTGTGTGTGTGTGTGTGTGTGTGT
>JAUYWH010000022.1:1707723-1719992 GCA_034779795.1 Ctenopoma multispine | reverse complement strand
GTGTGTGTGTGTGTGTGTGTGTGTGTGTGTGTGTGTGTGTGTGTGTGTGTGTGTGTGTGTGTGTGTGTGTGTTTCTCGTTGCAATGTTGTAAATCTGTTTGGGTGAGTGTGAAATAAGATCCACAATGAGTGCTGCTCTCTCCCTGGTCACATATTCCATTTGTCTTAAAGCCAGGCCCTATTGATTCGTCTGTTCATCTTCAATTTCCTCCTGCTGAAGCTGGGAGAGTGCAGCTCGACCTGCACAGTGTTGGAAAATGGCAGATATATTCATATCCTGCCTTGTACGGCAAGCATGTGTGCAGGGCCAGAATGAAGGGACTGGTGTAATCTCACTGGACTGGAGGTGTTAGAGGTTTGGCATGGCTCAGGTGGACAATTTACTAGCATGGACACGCTGTTCAGACACAAAATGTGTATTTATCATCATGGATAAGCCTCCTTGAAGTGTTCTGTTTTGTGTAAAAGATATCTTGAATGTACTAATTTTGACCATTGAATGACACCATTTATTTGATCAAATAAACCTTTTAACACATACATAAACAATGTACATATAAAGACGGAAGTTTTTATTTTAAAAAAAATGAACATCTTTACAAGTGCTGTGCCAATATCATATCATGATGATTCCCCTCCATGATAAGAATTTGCCATATCACGATAATAATAATATAGCTGCATGATGATGTGTCATACACACCATAATGTGGGCCTGTCACATGACACTAAAACACACTGGTGAAAGGTTGAGCCAAAAGTAGTCGATAAAATACTCACTTACTAAAATGATCCATAGCTGAAGCCCTAGTACAGCGACTAAGTCTACACTCGAAGGTGCTGGTTGTTGTTTAGACGTGTGTGTTAAAGTAATGGATGTGCTGATTGCAAAGTAGTATGCAAAGAGTATGTTCATCGTACCGCAGGTTAACTTTAAAAAAAAAATTAATTATAATTTAAATTAGTTAAATTATTAATTTTTACCACAGGCGTCTTCTCAATTGATGACTCCAACAATAATATATATGAATAGTGCAATAATCACAAAAAATACAAACAATACCGTGAAATACCGTGGTACAACAGCGGTTAATATACTGTTTGACCTCTCCATCTAACAGTATCACCTGTAAAAAAGGTTCTTAACTATATACCTGTTCCCAAAATAATGCAGACAGACCCAGCATGTGACATACATGTCAACTAAGTCTAGAAATATAAAAATGTCTCCAAACACATTTAACAGTCCTGAGAAACCATGTCTCATGTTGAGCCTAATTGCGTATCAAACATTCTAGAGGTTATGATATGTCTCAGGTTCCTACCATGGATGTATTATTAGAGCTGAATACGGTGCCATTTCTTTGCTGTTTAACCAACCATTGGTGAACCATTGTTCATTTGTGGTTTCTCCAAAAAAACATAGGAAGTAGGAAGTCAGCGCCACTGACTTATTCCTGTCATTACCCAGCCCAAACATGTCTTATTCTTTTTGTATACTGTATGTTCTGTTGCAATATCAAAACATTACCTGTGGTTGATTCTTGGAATTGTATTCTTCACTGGGAGAAAACTCTTTTAAAACAGTAATTTGACTGTACAACAGTAAGGACTGTCTTGTATATAGTAGCCGTTTCTGTATTTATTTCCTCCCTATATTAATATTATTTTATTGTGCTTATTTCTTATTTTTGGCCTATAATTTCTTTTTTTATTTTTTTACACCAAGTACCGCAGCAATTTCCTCATGTTCGCACATATGGCAATAAAACCCTTCTGATTCTGATTCTGACAATAATAAAATGTAAACAGTCATACAATGTCAGACGCAGTGTGAGAAAATACTAGTGTACTGGCTGCAACTTGTGTTAGTTTAAAGACATCCACAGCAGGTGAAGAAGTTTGGATGTTGTATGTAAATACTGACGTCATCTAGTGCTAATTTTCTAGGAGTCTGAACTACTCACACACTCCAGACCTAGAAGTGATCTAGTCCTCGCTATGAAGGTTTTCTTGCACAACAAAACTTACTGTATTTTTACTTTCAGTTCGAAGTTAGTTTCTTTTTTGACATCATCATCCCCACAATCTCAGAACTTTAATTTCACAGACACTGGAGAGCAACGTGCTCATCAAAGGCAAGTGTTTTGTTGTCTAGATCGATCACCTTCCAACATGCGTCATTTCAGCCAGCAGCTAGTTTTAAGACAACAAGGTAAAGCTCTTGCAATTTGAAAACACAAAACCTGTATATTGAAAAAAATGTGATATACTAATGCTAAACTACTCGATATTGAAGTAGAATTAGATTGTCCATTATAAGACAGTGTAAACAAGTGTTTTAAACAACATGATATGGGAAAGGTACATCAGGTGATAACAGATGAGTAGGGGGGGGGTTCCTTTGCTGTGCATTTTGTGTATACGTCCCTCCCCTTGGACTCCAAAATGGCCTCTGTTGTAGTGGAATTGAAAAGACTTTGTTGAGCCTGTTGGTAATTTGAGCGCAGTATTCATAGCTCGAGGAACAAACAAGGAAGGGAGTGGGAGGTTGTGGGAGGTGGTGGAGGAGGTAAAGAAAGGCTTTCCTCTTTTGTATGGAATTTACCTCCCCAGTTCACTGTCTGGTTCTTTTGGAAGAGGTCCAAATATTGACTCCCTTTTTTAAGTTTGGTAGGAGAAAGATGGATATTTCTGTATAGCAGGGAGCACCCACAGAGATAAGAAACGACAGCATGTTTTTGAAAACTATCAGGAAGGTATACCATAAGTTCCACTGTGTGCCTCTGTAGCTAAATATGTTACAAACATGTATTAAGACTTCATGCTGCGTTTCGTCTTTGTTTAATGAGTCAGGCTTAAAGCGAAACAGTTCTTGAATAACCAAAATCTCAATTCTTTCCTGTAACCTGAATCTGCTGTGCCAGTATCTGTGTATCCTCATCCTTCTGTCTCTTTTCTTATCCAGGTTGTTTCATTTGTAGCAGAACATTGTTCCATGTCACAGAGGTTATGATATACATACATTTTTTATATACTTTAGTTCCAGTTTTTTTCCAGTTCTTTCTTGAACATTTGTAGAGCTGCAAAACAAATGTTGCACTGCATAATACGTGTATAGCAATGACACTAAAGATATTCTATTCTTTGGTTACCAAAAGCTAGCTGACATTTGTTGTTTCTTCCTACCAGTGTGTATCCAGCTGAACAGAGCTGACATTCTCTGTTTGTCAGTGAGCATGGTTGAACTGACCTTGACATTACTGGAAGTCCCCAGTCTTGCTGTGGTTACCTTGGTGCTGGAGAGCAAGGGCAGCAGTTGCTGTAGCCAGGGTGCTACAGAAATGTCATGCATCCAGTTGCTATTATTTAAAATAGCTTTATACTCAGTGTTTGGATATTGGAGTTTTGTGAGCAAGGTTTTCATTTTATTGGCTTGTATTTGGTGAATCTTATCAGTGTGGTGTTTGTTGCGGTAAAATATTTGCATTTATTTCCCCAAGGGGTGAGCTTGCTGTACGACAGATTGCACCCTCAGTGTGTGAATGGAGCACAGTAGGGTCTGTTCTTCTCGCAGCCGTGGCCCCTGCCTCTAGCTCTGTGTCTGTCTGTTCAACTGAGTGAGCTAGGCAGGGAGGACAGGGAGGACAGGGAGGAAAGAGAGCAGAGGAGTGTGGGTCAGTGTTTCAGCAGAGTCACATGACGAGAGAGCTAGGCCTAATGTTGGAATGCTCACGCCTCTAGGTGTCTGGGACGAAAGCACCTCCTGCTGGTTCTCTTTGTTAGTGCATCCTGAGTGTAAATAGATCCCTCAAGGCTCTGGTTGTTTTTCTGCTCTTTGAATGTCCTCCCGTCCGCTCTGCAAGGCTCTGTATGGATGGTCCGTCACATCACGTCCTTATCAAGTTATCATTTTAGACACAGACACATGAAAGCCCTCTGCTGCTGCCCACACGAAAGCCTCCATTGTCACCATGAGTCAGCAAATTTGCTCATGGCCGTCAGACACGTAACGATAGTTTTCTTGTTGAGTGTTGGGGTCATGTGATCTTGACAATCCAGCCGTTGTGACCCCTGCTAAAGGGCTTCCATTTTGAAACGTGCCCTCAGTTTCTGTTTTAGCACAGGGTAAATACTGAACAGCTGCATTGTCTTTGATTGATCACGATCTGCAGTACATGGACTTCATTAAGAATAGATGTAATTAAGCTTTTAAAACAATGCCCTAGTTTCATTGTTTAGTTATACCTGTCCCTAGGGTGGCCTGATATTGTTGAATTGGCTTAGTAATGGCATTGCTCTGCCTCAAAGACATCTGCACAACAGTTTTTTAGGAAAATTACTGTTAACTATTTAAACCATGTTACTGTAGGAAGTAGGATTAAAGTGGCTTATCATTATAACTGTAGATAATGAGCTTTTGCTTAACAAGAGGACAGTGGTTCACAAGGCAGACATATTGAAGTGTTTAAAGGTGCTGATACCCTTCTAAGTGAGCTACATTTACACTGACATTATTCTCTATTCCATATTTATCACAACAGACACATTGATTTTGTGAGTTTTACTAATTCTGTAGATGTCAACTGGTTTGAGATCAGGACTCAGCAGCCACTTCACAACGCTCTTGTCAGCACTTCCTGGTGCATTCAGAAGTATGTCGTGGGTTAATATCTTGTTGGTAAAGCTATGATCTGTGACTGACACAGACCTCTCTGCTGCTGAGCAGCAGTCTCCGCAGTGCTTTGATGTTGTGGTCACATTGCACACTGCACACCCTGCATAGCAACTTTATAACATAACCAATTCTCCCCCACTGTTTCACAGTGGAGATGTGTCCTTTTCTTGGAAAGCTTAATATTTCTGAGTGTAGAAATTATGTGTCTTGTCTTTCATATAAAAAAAAACAAACATTTATTGCTGTCCTGTGCCATTCCGTGTTTCATTGAATAGTCAATTATCAATTTATGTTTAGCAAGACATGGATACCGGCTACCTGTTATGATCAGCCACCAGCATCCTCTGTGAATATGTGAAACTTGATGTTGCGGTGCCAAAATGTACTGTATGTATGCAGGTGTACAGAGCCGTTTTTGTCAACATGTTCACTCAAGAAGAATGCAGCATTATTTCACTGCGGTGTAACGTTACCAACACTTTGAGGCACGTCTGTAGCAGGAAAATTACTGGCATAACCCATAACTTTACTATCGGCTGCATTCCATGTAGCTACAGTTACACAAGTTTTATCTTTTGTCTTTGTAAAACACTCAATTGTGTTGGATTTGCGTTTGACCTTTTTGACTCTGCTCAACAGAAAGACTTTCATGTCTTTACAAACTATTACTAATAAAATAAAACAAGTACAATTATTTATAGGTAGAATTTGAACTTTAGTCACTAAATGTAATATGTTAAATGTAAATGCACATGATGTATATCACAGAGAATACAACCATTAGGAACAGTTGCAGTTAGTCACTGATGAAAAGCAGTATTTTTCCATCATATCACATGACAAGCTGAGTCATGCAGAGGGCTGTTTGGTATAGATTAGATTATAAATCTCTTGGTGTGAATATGATGAATACCTTTGTTTTTGTTCTTGTTCTTTCAAGCCACAAGGTGAAAGAAACAAAAGTTTGGATTTTATTTCTTGCCAGGAAAAGTCTTCCAGCTTCTTACCAGCTGTTGATTCAAATGACCTGTTACACACGATTGCATCAGCACAGGATGTATTGGTCTATGTTTATCACATTTCATTTAGATTTGTCACCAGCTGAAAACCATGAACTCATCATTGTTCTCTGTACTCCAGACTTGGCTGGCCTTCTCTCCACTCAAATTCTTAGATCACAAGACACAGATTGTATTCACGGCTTTTGTGACAAATGAAGTTCCCGATGAGGAAATTATCTTTCCCGATGATGACAGCTGTTATGTAACTTCCTGTATTGTTGCATATTCAAACTTATATACATTATTATATTTGAGTGTCGTTTAATTGTGTGTTTTTTGTTGTATTGTTCTGCAATACAAAAAAACCTGTAATAGCAAGTCTTGGTCAGGTCATCCTTAAAAAAAAAAAAGGATGCTAAGCTCAGGGGTGTTTTACCTGGTTAAATAGCAGCTGTGTATGTGTGCAAAACTGATCCATTTCCCTCTCTCCTCAGGTCCCCCATGACCGTGAGCCGTGGGCTACGGCTCAGCGGCGCCCCACCTCTGGAGTGGTCTGTTGCTGTAGTTGGGACCCTGTGAATCCTTTCCTCTCCCCCCGTCCCATCCTGCCCACTCCTCCCCCTCCCCCCTCCCCCCTTGCGTCGCTGTGCTGGACGTCATGAGCATAGTAATCACGCTGGGAGTCACTACACCTGAAACGTCTTACTCAGATATGGCTGCTGGATCAGAGTAAGTCATCTACAGGGAGGTTTTGAGGAGTTCCCAAAACATTTAATGAGAAAACTGCTGTAGCATGTTGAGACAGAGTTATGTCACAGAGCTGTCCACCAAAGACGATCTAGGCACAAACCAAGAAAATGTATGTGTATGATGCTTCAGTCAGGCAGGTGTCACATGAGCTAAAAGTGAATCTTTCTAACACTGTTTGCAACAAACCATGTACACCCACACGGGGCCTCCGCTGTGCTTGATTCAAGATTCAAAAAACTTTATTAATCCTAGAGGGACATTGTTTTGCCTCATTACAGCCGTTCTCAGTTCCAAAAAAGAAAGAAAAAGAACCACAACCAGAAACAAAGATCAGCACCAACACAGAATACTTATACACAAATACACAAAGCACAAAATATATAAAAACAAAGACATTTCAAAATGGATGGAAATAATAATAATTAGGATTGTTTCCACCTCAGACTGAACAGTAGTTACATGCTACATATTACTGTTCAGTTTCCAGACAGGTCAACATTTCTGACGACGTAACTGACAGAAAATGATTCCCCTGCTCTCATTTGGTGTGAGACATTCACTCTAGAAGGCTCGGTGTCAGGTTCTCACACTGACCGACTAAATAAGAGGCAGCCTTGAAGGCTAAATTATTTGATATTTACCTCATTTACTTTGTTCTTCATTTTTACATCTGTTACCCATTGAAATTTCAGTAAACATACAACCTTTACTGCTATAAACATTCTGTAACTGGTGAGATGAAAGAGACCCACTGTAGTAATAATAATGTTTCATCCTACCACCAAATGCAATGTGGGGTTTACCAAAACCTTAATAGAAGTTAAAGTTATACTAGTTGTTTAAAGAGGTTATCCTGTCTTTCCTCTGGCTTTCTTAAAAACCTGTAGCCATCACACAGCAGCGGGATCATTACGCTTGTCTCCAAAGGGAGAAAGGTGCTCTGTACTGTATATTTACGCATGTGTTGCAACAGCAGTACCTCAATTTATTATTTATAGTGATGAATTGGCCACAGCCTGGAGACAGGGTCAGTCAGGATATAACAATAAATTACATCACATCTACTGTCCTGTTATGTTGCTGTTGACTTCTGTTTCTGAACGCCATGGTTACAGTACATTGCCTTATATTTCCTCCTTCCTGACAAAGAAGCAGTAACTGTCAGAACATGTTGCTACTTCTCTCTCCTTTTGTCCTGAATGTAGCTTTTCTTGTTCTTCTTCCTCTTGGAAAAAGCTCTGTGATAATTCAGTTTGATGTTTGATTCTGCTGTTCTTACTCTCAGCGTGTTAGAGAGTAAAGCTTGAACACTAGTACCTTTCAGAACAACTTCACTTTTACTGTACTTTGTATTTTCACCTTTACTGTATTTTATGCACCAGAGGATTCTCAAAGCTGCTGTAACAATTTGTGTAACTCTTTGATATGCTGTTTGTATATAATGCTAGTAGTTGCATATGTCATGGAGTTGTTTGCAATTTCAGTCCATCATCCCAGCTGTGATCACTGTTGGTTCTGTATCATTCAGCCTCAGCCTTGTGCAAGGGACAACATCAGGCCATAGCTGTGTTGGGTAGTGTCTGAGGAAATGTCCACAGACTGCTTAAGTAAGAACACTTGACACTTTTGTGCCAGTAAGCCTGCTTACGTGACTGAAGTTGCCCTGCCTTTCATGCCCCACAGTTCACAGCCCCTTCAGTCTCTACACACCAGTCAGAAGGATAGATTCTAACACCAGAATAAATCCTATTTCTGCTGAGATATACAAATGCCTGGATTTGTCATTTTGATTCTTTTGATGTTTAACTCCTGTTCCGGAGTTGGAGGACGGGGAGGAAGAAGGCCAGTTTATTCACTGTGAGGCCAGACCTTAGCCAAGGGGCAAAAGGAGTTGCATTACATAATGGCGGCCCACATTCCATTTCCTAAATTGAGTTCTCCCAGGCTGGAGAACAACTAAAGGGTCATGGTGCCATCTAGTGACTGACTTTTAATAAAACATTGCTGACATATGTTGATTTTATTTTATACTTTATTCTTATTTTTATTCCTTGAATGATGTTTTTTTCTTTCAGCCCTGAGTCAGTTGAAGCAAGCCCTGCCGTGAATGAGAAAAACTACAACAACCACAGCTGTGGTAGCGCACAGAGTCATGGGTATCGGGGACTACCATATGCTGTGAGTTCATACTGCTTTTTTTTCTATTCATCAGTTGCATATCATATTGTATGGAATGTGTATAAGATCAGTATTAGTTTGTATTAATCAAAGTTGGCTACAAGTTAAAATAATAACTGAGTTTAAATTCCAATCTTTTCTTGTTCTGTTAAAATAGAAAAGAGTAAAACTAAAGATTGGTGGTGCCTCCAGATGAATTAAATTTGTGAATGACTATCTTACTATTAGACTTCTGTAACCACAGACTACTTCCATTATTAATAGCTGTACTGTTTCACATACCTGGTTTTTTTTGCCCTCATTTTCATTCGTCTCCATTTTCCGTTTCCCTTTTTTGCCTGAACACCCGTTGTTTGAAGATGCAACAGTCTTCCGTTGTGTGTTGTCAGGATCACAACTATGGCGCGCCCCCTCCCCCCACCCCACCCGCCTCCCCGCCCTCCCACACCATCATTCCTCGCTTGGACCTCAACGGCGTGGTACACAGCTCCCGCTACCACGAAAACGACGATACTGCTGACAGCGACAGCTCCTCAGAGGAGGAAGGGGCCGTGACCAATTGGTGTGGCTGCACCCTAACAACGGACGGCCTGCTCATCAAGTGTGACAGCTGCAGGTGAGAGAATGAAGACCAGTCCAGTTACTGTCCCGACTTTACTGCAGGTGACACTAGTAACAGCTAACATCAGCCAAATGGCTCATGTGCAAATAAATAGTGAACCTGTATGAAACACTTTCATGGTCGTTGGATTTTTTAAACTCATTGTCTAGATTTTGCACTTGTTTATTTTAAATGCTAATCTGTTATTTATGTTGCAGGGGACATGACAGGAGGAAAGGAGCAGAAAGCCAACACAGGAAGATGGAAAATGTCTCAGGTACATGTGTTTTCATGTCTTTGTTCAATCAGTCACTTTTAGACAAGTTCGTTTACTGGTTGGTGTTCTTTCCTCACAATGTGTGATGATTATACCTGTTTTCTTGGTAGCTGGAGAAAGCAGCGCCACAGAGAGTGGCGATGAAGCGGTGTCACCCTCCACTATCTCCTACACTGCCACCCAGCATACGCCCACCAGCATCAAACTCACTGTCAACCGCGTCAAAAGGAGTAAATCCAAAAAGAGGAAGAAGAGCACAGAGAAATCTCGTGGAACACCGAAGAGCAAGAAGGTCAAGGTGTGCAAACTGTTGGAAACCGAGTCGAACATTGATCAGTTTACACATTTCAAGGACCAGTCTGCAGCTTCCTTTATGTGCTAGAAAGTTGCTACTTTAGCAACAATACCCCAGCTGTTTTTGACTTTAGGAAAGTTGCTCATTCATTTGACAGTGTTTTGATGTAGGTTCATATATTTTCTTTCAGGCTTTCAGAGAAGGTTCTAGGAAGTCTATGAGGATGAAGGTAAGATTGGAGTTCTCCTTTAATGTAAAGTTATTCATCAGTGTTGTCACAGTGCTTTCAGCCTCATGATCAAAATCTTCTCCTAGAACTCAACAACAGAGGCCAGTGTGCTAGATGAGAACACAGCAGAAGGATGGGAGAGCAAGATCCGCCAGTGGACAGACCAGTACGAGGAGGCCCTGGCCAACCAGTACAGCGCTGATGTCCAGACGTTACTGCAGCTTCACCGTGCCGCCTGCACCACAGTGTCTAAGACGGAGAGCTGTACCACGACGTCTCCATCCAGCACACACATCCACGCCTCACTCGACGCCATGGACACCATCAACCGCACTGAGCTGGCCTGTAACAACACAGTGCTGGGCTCACAGATGCAGGTCAGCCTGACTCTTCATCCAAACTCACTATTGCACTTTTGGACAAGACAGTATACTGATTCAATCTACAGTTGTTTCAGGAAAGTATTCAGACCTACACTACTTTTACACTTGATTATGTTACTACAACTTTGACCATCAGTCTAGCATAGCGACAAAGTGAAAACACATTTAAAAATGCACCTCCTGAGCTCTACAAAGGAACAGCAGCTGGTGGTACCCCAAGCAAAGCTCCACAGCTCAGTGGTCCCATGATGGTGGAATGAAAAGCTGTAACTGTGTTGCAGATGAACTCTGCTGCAACTTCCTATGTAAAAAAAAACACATCTATTTTGTAGATGTTCTTCTGGCACTTAAATCTGATGAATCATAGAATGCCTTTTATTGTTACAACGAAACGGATGATGAATCTCGGACTCAGCTGTTTGGCTGCTTTGTACCTCACTTTTAATTTGTCTTGGATAAAAGTTACTAAATGTAAATCTGTAACAAACCCTATAAAATGTTTTGTAAAGCAGAGATTGCAGTGTTTTGATGTGTATTACATTTACATAGAATTCTAACATGATTTCATTTTGTCATTGTGGGATATTAAAGTGCAGTTTTCTGCAATAAAAATGAACTTTGCATTGAAATAAAGTGAAAGGATCCCAAGGGCACTGTATATTTCACAGTGATTTGCCAAATTAAATCTGTTATAACCGTATATAAAACATAAAGTCGTATTTTGCATGTTTGCTGTATCCTGATCGATTACAGTGAAGTCTTTCCTTCAGTTGTATATAAACGATGTGATGTGCTGTTTGTAGCTCCAGTTGGGGCGGGTAACACGGGTGCAGAGACACAGGAAGATCCTTCGAGCAGCCAAGAACCTGGAACCAGACACCCTCATCATTGAGTATCGGGGAAAGGTCATGCTCAAACAACAGTTTGAAGTCAATGGCCACTTCTTCAAAAAGTAGGTGGTTGTAGTGTATGAATGATGGGCTTCTAAAAGTATACAATCATAGGCTTAAATCGTTATTTTATTCATTTTTCAAGAAAAAAAACTGCTCATTCCACTTTTGAAAAAAAAACTGAATAAAATATAGTTGTTTTTATGGTTTTAAATTAAATAACAAATGATTCATGCATTGCTAAATTGTGATCTGTGTTTTTGAACTTTAAAACAGTTCACCTTTTTGATACCATTGTCTTCATATTTCTCCAGACCCTACCCCTTTGTGTTGTTTTACTCAAAATTTAATGATGTGGAGATGTGTGTCGATGCCCGGACGTTTGGAAATGATGCCCGCTTCATCAGGAGGTCCTGTACACCCAATGCTGAGGTCAGACATGAAGTTCTTCTAAAGCCTACAAGAAGTACCGGTGAAGTAGCTAAGATCTTTGTAATCAATTTTCCATCTGTTCCCTTTCTCAGGTCCGACATATGATTGCAGATGGCATGATTCATCTTTGTATCTACGCTGTCGGCCAAATCACAAAGGATTCTGAAGTCACCATTGGATTTGACTATGAGTTCAGTAGCTGGTCAGTACGCATCAAACCCCATACATCAGCCAATGAAAAACATCTTTCATATAAAGTGATACGGATGCAAGCCTCCCATTCATCTAAACTGATATGTAGTAGCAATGGGCCAAGTTCAGTCTATATATACATATATATATATACATATATATATATATATATATATATGTATATATATATGTATATATATGTATATATGTATATGTATATATGTATATGTATATATGTATACGTATATGTATACGTATATGTATACGTATACGTATATAAATGTATATGTATATACAGCGGGGGAAATAAGTATTTGACACATCAGCATTTTTATCAGTAAGGGGATTTCTAAGTGGGCTATT